>JAWQFJ010034808.1:0-5000 GCA_034096865.1 Theodoxus fluviatilis | reverse complement strand
AGGCACACAGAGCTCGATTTGAGTCATATGTATGTCCCACCGCAAAAGACAAGCCTCTCAGGGTCAAGACCGAAGAATCTCCACAGAGGAGTAAAGCATCAGGCAGCCGTTTCTGTAGTGATTACCTGATCACTCCGTCCTGGGCATGAAGACGTTGATGTTCGTTGATGATGCCCGCACCTCTCTGAACTCGTCCTTTGCTTGGTTGCTGGATGGGGCGCCAAAAGCTCGACGGTAACAGCCTTCATCAAGGGAGAGAACATGAAGTAGATGGGGATGAGTTTGAGATGGAATGGAAAGGGTAGGAGAAAGCAGTCTGGATACTCCAGATGAATGTCTCTTCCGCAAAAGAATGAAGAGAGGGAGAGAGAGGTGGGCAAAGGAGTTTAGGTGGGTTGTGTGCCTTCTAGTCCACTGGCGGACCCTAATGTTAGCTAGAAAAATTCATCCAATTCTTGTTTCAGTCCTGTCATCTATCATTACCAATGATTATGGCATCATTAAAGATATTTGGACGAATCGACCTGGATAGAGCTATGTGATCTGACATGGGCTTAATCATAAGATCTCCGTAGCGCCGTGGTTAGAACATCCAGACGGAAAGCTGGAAGTCGCGGGTTCGTTCCCCGCTAAAGGTTCTGAAACTTATCATTCTTTAGTGATCCCTTTCAAGGTTTTGGTTCTGGATTATGATATGTTTTCAGTGTATGATTTGTATTCGTGTTTATGGTGTGTTTGTGTCATTACAGTATCATCGTGGTTGACAAAAACTTGCCATTGCAACGCGCCTGTGCCCCACACTAGGTATACATGTATGTAGTTTTGTGCAATGGATTCTATACATGATGGAATAATGTGTAACACTGGTCCACATGACGTACAATTACGAAATATAATTAAACATGTTGTCTGTTAAGTGTCTCGTTGTGCTGGTTGTTAGCCAACAACGTGAATTTAAATGTGTAACATGATGAAGGCACTGGCTGAGTATAACTGCGAAGAAATAAACTTGTTCAATTGTATAATTCGCTCTTATACATCGTTTTGTATATTATCAGAATTCCGCTTATCATCGACTGTTGGTGGAGGAACAAACAGACGGATAGGTGAACAAATAATGATAATATGCACTCCTAACCGGAAGGATGAATAGATTGGTGGATAGAGACGCAGGATGAAAAGAAGACGGATGGATGGACAAACGGACGAAAGGATGTAAGGACGGATGGATTAATGGGGGAAATGGATAGAAGGGTGCTTGGGTGGATGGATGGTGTGGCTCTGATGATGGGCGTAGGAGTCATGAATTCCTGGCCATGGATGTGGTGGATATTTCGGCTGTATGGCTGGATGTAACTGTCAGATGGGACCGTACTATTATGATGACATGTAGCACAATAGTTTTAAGAGTAATAAGAACTGCCTGTTTTTGTACATGCGTTTAGTGAATGTGTGTTTGATTTGTGTGTGTGTGTGTGAGTGCTTGTGTGGCGCCGCGGCGCTTGTGTCGTGTATGTGATGGTGTGGTGTGTGTTGTGAGAGAGAGAGAGAGCGATCAGAGAGAGAGAGATGAATTAGTGTGCGCGCTGCGCGGCGAACCGACGACGCTCCTATAGGGGATGAGAAAGCAAGAGAGAGATCGATAGTAATAGAGAGAGAGAGAGATAGAGGAGAATAGACGAAGAGAGGGGTGGGGGGGGGGGGGGGGGGGGGGGGGGAGGGGGGGGGGGGGGGGGGGGTGGGGGGAGGGGGGGGGGGGGGGGGGTGGGGGGGGGGGGGGGGTTGAGGGGGTGGGGGGGGGGGGGGGGGGGGGGGAGGGTGGTGGGGGGGGGGGGGGGGGAGGGGGGGGGGGGGGGGGGGGGGGGGGGGGGGGGGGTAGGGGGTGGGGGGGGGGGGGGGGTGGGGGGGTGAGGGGGGGGGGGGGGGGGGGGGGGGGGGGGGGGGGGGGGGGGGGGGGGGGTGGGGGGGGGGGGGGGGGGCGGGGGGGGGGGGGGGGGGGGGTGGGGAGGGGGGGGGGGGGGGGGGGGTGGGGGGGGGAGGGGTGGGGGGGGGGGGGGGGGTGGGGGGGGGGGGGGGGGGGTGGGGGGGGGGGGGGGGGTGGAGGGGGGGGGGGGGGGGGGGGGGGGGGGGGGGGGTGGGGGAGGGGGTGGGGGGGGGGGGGGGGGGTGGTGGGGGGGGGGGGGGGGGGGGGGGGGGGGAGGGGGGGGGGGGGGGAGGGGGGGGGGTGGGGGGGCGGGGGGGGGGGGGGGAGGGGGGTGGGGGGGGGGTGGGGGGGGGGGGGGGGGGGGGGTGGGGGGGGGGGGGGGGGGGGGGGGGGGGGGGGGGGGGGGGGGGGGGGGGGGGGGGGGGGGGGGGGGGGGGGGGGGGGGGGGGGGGGGGGGGGGGGGGGGGGGGGCGAGGGGGGGGGGGAGTGGGGGGGGTGGGGGGGTGGGGGGGGTGGGGGGGGGCGGGGGGGGTGGGGGGGGGGGGGGGGCGGGGGGGGGGGGGGGGGGGGGGGGGGGGGGGGGGGGGGGGGGGGGGGGGGGGGGGGGGGGGGGGGGGAGGGGGGGGGGGGGGGGGGGGGGGGGGATTGGGGGGGGGGGGGGGGGGTGGGGTTGGGGTGGGAGGGGGGGGGGGGGGGCGTGGGGGGGGGGTGGGGGGGGGGGGGGGGGTGGGGTGGGTGTGGGGGGGGGGGGGGGGGGGGTGGAGGGGGGGGGGGGGGGGGGGGGGGGGTGGGGGGTGGTGGGGGGGGGGGGGTGTGGGGGGGGGGGGGGGGGGGGGGGGGGGGGGGGGTGGGGGGGGGGGGGGGGGTGGGGGTGTGGGGGGGGGGGGGGGGGGGGTGGGGGGGGGGGGGGGGGGGGGGTGGGGGTGGGGGGGGGGGGGGTGGGGGGGTGGGGGGGGGGGGGGGGGGGGGGGGGGGGGGTGGGGGGGGGGGGGGCGGGGGTGGGGGGGTGAGGGGGGGGGGGGTGGGGGGGGGGTGGGGGGGGGGGGGGGGGGGGTGGGGGGGGGGTGGGAGGGGTGTGCGAGAGGTGGAGGGGGTGCAGATGGGGTGGAGGGTGGGGGTACGAGGGGAGTTGGGAGTTTTTAGGGGAGGGGTTATGGTGTGGAGAGAGCGGTGGGAGGTCTGGTCCGCTGGGTCGGTGTGGGTTTATTGCGGGTGAGGAATGTAGGAGGTGTTAGGGGTGGAGGGAGGCTGCGAGGGGGGGAGGGTGCAGTGAGGGGCGGGAGGTGGGGGCGGGGAGTTGGGTGCGGTGGGGGTGGGGATGGGGCGGAGAGGGGGGGGCCGGTAGTGACGTGGGGGGAAGGTGCTGGAGCCGGGAGTGGGGAGGTGGGAGCGAGGGGGGGTGGGGGCAGTGGATGGGGGTGGGGGGTGGGGTGGGGGGGGGGTGGTTGGGGGTGTGGGTGGGGGTTGGTGGGGGGGGGTGGGGGTGGTGGTGGGGGTTGTGGGGGGGGGGGGGGTTGGGGGGTGGGGGGTGGGGGTGGTTGGGGGGGGGGGGGGGCGGGTGTGGTTGGGGTGGGTGGGCCTGGTGGTTTCGGGTGGTGGTGGGTGATGGGCTTGTGTGGTGGGGTTGGAGGGTTGCGGTTGGTCTTTTGGAAAGTGAGATGACTTGGTGTGGGGGGGAGTACGGAGATGATACGGTCGCGGGGTGGGCTGGGGGTGAGGGGGGGGGGGCTGTGGGGTGGGGGTGGGGAACTGGGGGTTACGGATTGCGGAGTTTGCGGGAGATGTTTCAGTTGGGGTGTTCTTATGAGTTTCGAGGGACGATTGTTTACGGAGGGGAGTGGCACGAGGTAAAGGTTTTAACATCTGCATTGAGCGTAGTTGCGCTGGGATGGGGGGTACAGGCAGATAGAGCCATGAGGTGGCACGTGGTGCTGGAGCTGGTGATGGATCTAGGGAAGGCGGTGGTTGAGAGGAGCGAGAGCAGCCAGAATCGAGGTCAGGACTGAGACCAGGGAGTGTCATGTTACGGTGGGGGCGCAGACGGAGCAGATACGCTGGGTTGTTTACATTTGATTGTGTGGTGGTGGGGGGATGGAGGGGAGGGAGGGAGTGAGGTAGTGATGGTGGGGATGGTGTTAGAGGGAGTGGACGGGAGGGACATGGGGGCGGTCGGAGGGGAGGGAGTGGAGAAGAGAAGACGCGGAGAACACACATAGAGCTTCGCAGACGACAACTTGTCCCTAGTTTCCGTGCCCAGTATCTTAACAAGCGTCTACAAATAGTACATACGGAGAATGCCAGAGAACCTGAGATTCAGAGACCATAATAGAGACCGAAGAAACACACAGAGACCGAGAGACAGTACAACGGATAGATCAGAGACATGGACAGAGAGAAGAGATCGACAGAGGCACAGAGAGACGGAGCCACCACCGAGTATAGACAGACAAACAGTTTGGCGTAGCAGACAGACATATGCACACAGCCAGACAGCTTATACAACATCAGACGGACACGAACACCCAGTACATACATAAAACTGAGAATGTTATAAATCGCTGACAGATTCCCCAAACATAACAAGGAAACAGACGACACAGTCTGCTCCAGTTAGAGATAGGACACACAGCTCAGACAGTACAGACAAGACCTCAGACAAAGACAGAACGACGGCAGGCCTCGACTCAAATACAGATTGATAACCTACTTAGCTATCGATGGGCCTTTATCTACTTGAAAAAAATCTATATCGAACCTCATTCCGAAAGGCCGCTACCTTGAAGAAAAAACGGAAACTGTGTTTTACCAGGTACGAGGAGGTTGGCAAAAAAAAAAAAAAAACACAAAAAACAAGGAAAAAAAAACAAAGGGATCACGCAGGCCTTTTCTATTATTTGAGTCTGCAACGATAAAACTGTTCAGTCTAAGGGTCTAGCACGCATAATTAATGCAGCATTCTCAAGTCCACTAGGATTTCCAACAATACACAGTTACATCTCTCAAGACTCCATTCTTCTGTCGTTCCTAGCATCTCTCATCTTTCTCACTCTCCCCCCTATACGTTCGCTCAATTCTA
>JAWQFJ010034807.1:0-19482 GCA_034096865.1 Theodoxus fluviatilis | reverse complement strand
CTTCTAACATATCTTCTATCAACAGCAGTTCAAAACCATCTTATACTGGCATTGAAATTCCAATTAAAATGTTTCAGCATACAAATTTTAGCACTTTTTACACTTTCGACTGGATCCATGCAGATTGACATCTCATCTTCACCATGGCATAAGCATGATCATTCCTAGATGATTTGACCAAAGTTAAGGCAGAAACTGAAATGTATCCACCTCCTGTATAGAATAAAGTAATGGTGCTGCAAAAAGTTGTATAAATGCATGAAAGATCAAGGTACTTTTCTTTCTATTTTAATTTCCATCAAGGTTGATTATAGTCCCTGAAGGTTTTTTTTCTGACATTGAAATGCATACTTCTTTCTTGAATTAATGATATTCCAAAGTCCCTGATAATGGAGAGCAATTCCTTGCTTTGAGATGGTGACCTAAATCAACAGGACTAGTCACTCAGATTATTGCATGCATACTTTGTTAACTGCGAATGATATACACAAAGATTGGAGCCACAAAAAATTGAATCAACACTGCCAGGCCACCACCACTTATTTTTTTTACAGATTCTATACTGTGAAATTCTGCTGACTCAAAAGAAAAGACGGTGTGAATTTGCATTACAGTCAAGATTTATGAATACAGAACTACACAATGATAATAATTATATTATAAGAATGAGTGCTTTATATTCAGTTCTGGGAAACTTTGTTCATTTAGTCATCACTCTTTTATTCATCAGGCACTCGTGTTGTGGGGAAGAGCACATTCTTCCGCCTGTGGAAGCAGTATACACCTCACATCGTAGTGGCTCGCCCAATGACTGACCTCTGCTGGCAGTGCCAGAAAAACAACATCAAGATCCAGCGATCTGCAAACCTCCCTCATGAGGAAAGAACCCAAGCTGTTCAAGACCAGATGGACCACCTGCAAACTGTCAAGGAGGAAAGGGACATGTACAATTCGATGGTCAGATTGTCCAAAGACATTGTCATTGCATCTTCCATCTCACAACTTGGCTGTCATCCTCCAAAGTCTATGCAGAAGTCAATGCACTACAGCTTTGATTTTGCTCAGCAGGTGCATTTGCCAAGTACACCTATGCAGGTTGGTCCCTTGTACTTTCTTGTGCCAAGGAAGTGTGGCATTTTTGGCTTTTGTTTGATGAGGGTATGTCAGTGTCTAAAGGCTCCAACATGGTTATCAGCCTCCTGCATCATTTCTTTGAGAATTTTGGCCTGGGTGAGACAGAAGTGGATCTCCACTGTGACAACTGCAGTGGGCAAAACAAGAACAAGTTTGTCATGTGGTATTTGGCATGGAGAGTCATGATAAAGCATCATACCACAATCAGAATCCACTTCATCCCCCCAGGTCACACCAAGTTTGCACCTGACTGGTGCTTTGGACTTCTGAAAAGAAAGTTCAAAAGAAGCGAAGTGCACTGCCTGGAGGATCTCTGCCAAGTTGTGGATGGAAGCACACTGAAGGGTGTCAACCATGCCCAGATTGTGGGTACCGAGGATGGGAAGATCCATGTCCCCATCTTTGACTGGCAGGCATTCTTCAGTCCTTGCTTTCGCCCTCTGAAGGGTATCAAATCCCTTCAACACTTTCGTTTTGAGGAAGATCACCCAGGCAGAATCTTCTTCAGGAAGAAACTTGGTGATGCTGAAGAGCAATTCAATCTCACCAGCAATGTTAGAGAAGCCCTGAGCAAGCTTGCTTGCATGCCACCTCAACTGCCCCCTCCTGGAATATCAGAAGCTTGCAGTCGGTACCTTAGAGATCACATTCGCCAATTCGTGCGAGCTGATGCGCAAGACATCCTGTGTCCCTATACTGCAAGCAGAGCATGTGAGCCTCGGAAATACAGCTAGCAGTTACATTTTCTCAGGTAGTGTTTTCTAGATTGATGTACAATGATTGTCTGATATTCCATGCCTCCTTGAATATCAGATGCTTGCAGTCAGTGCCTGAGTACACACATGCGCCAATTTGTGCAAGCCGATGCACAAGACATCATGTGTCCCTAGACTGCAAACAATGCATGTGAACCTCTGAATTACAGCTTGCGGTTACATTTTCTCAGGTAGTGTTTTCTAGATTGATGTATAATGGTTGTCTGATATTCCATGCATCTTTGAATGTCAGATGCTTGTGGTCAGTGCCTCAGTACACACTTTGCCTATTCTTGTGAGCTGGTGTGCAAGATGTCATGTGTCCCTAGGTTGAAAACAATACATGTGAACCTCTGAAATACAGCTAGTGGTAACATTTTCTCAGGCAGTGTTTTCTAGATTGATGTGTATTGTTGGTGTGTTGTGGTGTGCTCTGAATAAAATTTTATACACCTTATTCTTGATTTTCTTTTTTGTCTACTTAAGTAATTTAAAATTAAAATTAAAAACAAAGTAGTCATTAACCTTTAGATAGTTATATGAATCCAAAGATTGCAGTATGACAATAGGTGGTAAATTTACTTAAGACTCCAAATTTATTCTACTTGTCCAAAAAAAAACTTATTTTTTTGCAAGAAGCAACAGCAGCCAAAGCTGAGTGGAAAAGAAAAAACATTGCAAGAGGCACTGAGAAGGGGAATGATGGGGTGGGGGGGGTGAGATATGAGTAAAAGAAAATTCATTTTTCTCAAAACTATTGTCCATTTTCAGATCTTCTGTTCCCATCTTCTAAAAAAGATTGTTTTCAATCACCTTGAATGTTACCCACAGGTTCCCAATATATATATTGAACACGTATGTATTAGGGATATTGAGATAAAGTTATTAGAATCTGAGCTATAAATGATTGTCGTGAAACTATTACGGTACATTTTATTAACAGTGTACAATTTAATATATTTTTCCCTTTTAAAATGTTTTCTTCAAAACAAGCAGTTCTAGTCAGTAAGCTAAATCTATGTTTGAATAACATATACTAAGTTTGGACCAAATATCTTCAAATTTAATGGAGAAAACCAGAACTCAAGATTTGATACTATTTATAGACCAGTCGGCCATATTGGTCACATGACTACAGCAAAGTCATAACTCATTCTGTTTTTGTATACTGCAAGTTAGTATCTATCAGAAATGCAATTATTGACTTGTCAGAAATGAAAAAAATAATTTGACTAAAAAGTCATTAGCTGCCCATTATTATGCTATACGTCATCCCATTAAAAACACCAAATAAGTAAAAGTAAGTCAAGATAATGCAATCAAATTTTATAACACCCTTGCCCATATATAACCTAATCACTGTGCCAAATTTCATAAGTCTGAGATTACGGTTGCTAAGGAAAAGGATCAAATTTCCTTACAAAACTTTCAAATGCGTTTTTCTCAAACGTGAGCTTATTAGGCAAACTATCTTTAAAATGATGTAACTTCGTGAAAAATAGTCAGATCTTGATCATTCTTGCACCTTTGGAAAGCTTGTTCTCTTGCCTTTATAAAAATATGCATATCTCAAAATCTTCCAAGCGCCACGAGAGACTCATTTTGTGATGGAGGGTCACATATGAGTTGTACTATATATCTTAATTGTTTTCGATATTTCTCTACTTACCTCTTCTGTGGTAATCTTTTAGTTGCACATTTTTATTCAGTGAAAGTATGTTGTGGCCTTGAAAGACCTTAAAATCTGATGAACCCTTGGGCTCCATCCACCTATCCCTCAATGCATTGTCGGTGTCAAGGACATCGAGATGTGACATTTTGCCCTTTCGTTATGCTTTTTCGTGTTTGAAGGCTATGCACTGGCTTTGCTGGCTGTTGGGCTGTGGGACTTGATTTTATTGATTTTATATCACTAGTTTAGTGAATTGTACTATACTCCACTGTCGCGGAGAGTTATATTACCATGGTGGAAGTGTTTCTTAACGTTGTGGCCTTATATAGCCTACAAGGCTGATAGGCCCTTAAACTCCATCCATCCATCCATCCATCTCCTACCAGTGAAAGTGTCTCTAGCCCAGTTGACATCACATGATGGAAGGTGTTCGTCCAAAATATGCAAATGGAGGTCACACGAGAGGCTTGTGGGATAGCCGCTCTGCTCCCTGACATAAGCAGTTTAAGTAGTTCTAAGACTATTTCGCACAAAACTCTTAACCTACTCTTGTTGAGGCAGTAAACAAGCATTTATTCGATAAAATAAAATGTTTGTGTTGAAATGGAAATAAGTTTTGACATCTGAATGATTTCTGTACAAAGTGGAGAAAAAAATAGTATCAGAACAAACTATTTTTGGCGCAATTTTTGGCGCAATGCTGTAATGCGAAGGGTCAAGTCTATTACGCATTCATTGTGAACTGTGCCAGAGTCAATACTGACTCGGGTTCACTGAATGTGGTCAGAGAAGACTGCGTCCATTGTTGAAGGCAAGACTATTCTCTTTGACAACATCTGAGCCTGGTATTGGTTTATTTCTTCGACAATGAGATCAAAGACCTCATCGGTGAAAAATAAACTGAAATATTCTGTCTCAGACAGTCAATCGGGAACAAAAGCTGGGCCGGGCTCACCTGCAATCGATGGTAACCACTGATGGTCATATCCGTTTGGAGCAATCGTCAGAATTTCTTTCTCACACACTGAAACCTCGAAATCAGGCACTACGATTGACTCTCGGTCACTACGCTCCCTCTCCAAGATATCTTCATCCTCAAACCCAAAAACTCTTCCTCCGAGTCGGAATCAAAGACAAATTCGACCACTACCTCATAGTCGATGATGACGTAAACAAAACTCGAACTGTGTCGATTGATCACCAGAAAAAATTAGCAGAAAAATCCACAGCGTTAAAAAAACCGAAATGGTGCGAGCAGATGCGAAAACTACGTCTCTTTTGTGTACTCCACTGTCGAAAGAGTTCTCCAAGTCCCACTACTCTCAGATACTATCTCTGTAATTAGGCCCTATCGGTCGGGCGGATAGATCGGGAAAGAAAGCGCGTTGCAGATACATCCGCCCATGGCGCTCTAAAGGTTAAACCCCATGTGTGGGCCTTAAACTGCTTTACACTTTACCCACCTGGTCATAGGGCCACTTGATAACTTCTTTACTGACAGATGAATTTAATGGTTGCTTGTCATAGCAGACAAGGGCAGACTATGCAGTCTAGTCTCTCTTCTTTGAGTATGTGTGCTGATCTGACATGTCAGGCCTATATGCGAGCCACATTGACAGGGGACACACTAGAAGGCCTCTCAGCAGGTGTCCTGGGCAGCAACCCTTTTTCTCTCCCTGGCAGTGGTGAGTTGGCTGTCTGGACTCCTCCAAGGAGGCTGTCATTGACATTGTGGCTGCCCTCCAGTCGGCTCTATTCTTCACCAGGAACTTGAGATCTCTTGATGGCACATGGCCCTGCCAGAGGTGTTCCTGTTCACAGTCCTCATAATACTGCTTGGCGCACCTAGGGTGCCTCTTTTCTTGCCCCAGAACACCATAGAGGACCTGATGAGGTAGACATGACTCATCCATGCAGACAATGTACCCAGTCCATCTCAACCGAGCTTCCATGATCAGGGCCAACCTGAATAGGTATTGATGCTCTTTAGCGTAAAACTGGGTCCTATACAGACACAGTATAGTGCATGGAACCCTCACTGCAGCTATGAGCCAGCATCAGGTAAAATGCCACCTAGGCAACTGTGTGCATCTGCTGTCTGTGTTCATCATCTGTTGCCAGTGAGGGATTGGTTAATGAACAGGGGAGAAAGTGTAAAGCAAATCTTGTTCATAAGTTCATTAAAAAAAACACCATACCTTTCCCTATCAATTACAATTTGATGCATCTACCGGTCCATGATCAGCTTTACCCATCCCATGGACAGCTGGGATTTTCTCTCATTTAAAATATTTTTCTTTTTTTTCTTGGGGAGTTTTGTTTTGTTTTCCATATCAATTAAAACAGTATATTAGCTTATTGTACAGCCATTGGAGTGATCTTGCAATGGCTCATCCTACACAAATGTGTCCATAGCAGCACCTTCATGCAGTGCCCCTCTGTTCCCACCAAGTCTGCTATGCAGCGCCACCGAGTCCTCGGGGGTATAACCGAGTGGGTAGGCTGGGCTCGTTAGCCTTGGATGGTAGCCAGCCTAAGAGAAGGACAACTCTGATTTCAAACCCTGGCAGATGGGTCTCATTAGCCTTGTCAGGCAGCTCATCTAAGAAAAGGCAAACTCTGATTTCAAACCCCCAGCCATAGGTTGAATAGCCGGTGAGACTGGAATCGTAAGCCTTGGCAGGCAACCAGTCTATGGGAGTAAACCCAGAAAACAAAATCCGCAGTGGAACCCCTAAGGCAGTCCGGCGTGTATGACACCCCGTTCCGGCAACTCCTGCAGCCAAGCTGTTGCCAAGCGTCGTGCTCAGCATTCCCTTGGACTACATCAGCAAGGCTAAGAGGGGGATCCTGGTGCCTGGGCAACCAGGGTCTCCATACTTCATTGCCCAGGCTTGCACCCTGGAGAGGACACTCAAGCCTCGCTGCTAGCATGGAAGCAACACGGAAGCTGACAGTTATGGGTTATAACTATAAGTTCATTCCAATTGGCGTAGGATACGGGGTCCACGGGTCAACTTCGACAGTGGGAGGACTTTAGTCTTAATGGTCGACTAATGCCAGCCTCAAGCCAGGCAGACCCTGGTCAGTAAGGTGCAGACCCGCCAACATCTGCCTGCTCCAGTGGGTGTCTGGAGCTTAGTGAACTTCAGGACAAGCAGACAGAAACGCAGCACCGGCAAAAATAACAGAAAAGAAAAGAAGATTGCACATCTTTGCCTAGCAAGCTGGAACATGTGCACGTGTATCTTCGACGGTGGATGACACTAGAAAAACTGCCATCATCAACAGAGAGCTCACAAGACTCAACATAACATAGCCGCTCTCCAAGAAACCAGGCTTGCTTCCAGTGGCTCCCTCAAAGAAGAAAACAACACTTTCTTCTGGAAAGGTAGAGAGCCAGAGCAACCCCGCCAATATGGAGTAGGCTTTGCCATCAGGAACAATCTGCTAACCTCCATGGAGCCTCTCTCAGGGGGCACTGAGCGACTCCTGTTGATCCGCCTTGGCACTGCTTCAGGTCCTGTCACTATCTTCAGTGTCTATGCTCCCACCCTCAACTTACCAGAAGACACAAAAAATCAGTTTTACGAGCAGCTGCATGAGTTTGTCAAGAAATGTCCAAAAGACGAACCCCAATTTCTCCTTGGTGACTTCAACACCAGAGTAGGGACCGATCACGAGTCATGGCCGAGATGCATTGGACACCATGGAACTGGAAGAATGAATGAAAATGGCCAGAGACTACTGGAGCTGTGCACATACTACGACCTCTGTGTTACAAACACATTCTTCGAGGGCAAATCCCAACATAAAGTGTCTTGGAAACACCCCAAGTCCCACTGATGGCATCAACTTGACCTAGTGATCACCAGGCACTCAGCCCTCAACTCTGTATCAACCACCCGAAGTTACCACAGTGCCGACTGTGACAGCAGTCATGCCCTTGTTTGCAGCAAATTGCGCCGCTACAGCCTTGCATGCTCCACCACTCCAGACCAACAGGTTGGCCTCACATCAACACAATGCAGATGTCCTCCTGCTCCAGGTTGGAAGAATATGTGATGTCCCTTGATAGAGCCCTCCGAGACCTGCCTGAGCACAATACTACCACCAGATGGCATGCAATTATAGCATATACATATACAGCACAGCCATGGTGACGTTCAGCAAGATGGAAAGAGCCAGTAAGAACTGGTTCAATGCCCAACTGGTGGAGTTGGAGCCAGTGATCGAGGTCAAAAGGAAGTCCCTTATGACGTACAAACAAGAGCCCAACACACAAACTCTGTCAGCACTGAGAACAGCGTGTTGCTAGGCAGTGTACAAACACCTATTGGAGGAATCTGTGTGCAGATATCCAGCGCAGCACACACAGGCAACACCCAGGACATGTACAATGGCATCAAAAAGGCCCTTGGACCTACCGATAGGGGAGTAGCTCCCTTAAAATCCCTATCAGGGAAGAAATTAACAGACCGCACGGAACAGATGGCAAGGTGGGTTGAGCACTATGCTGCACTGTACTCCTTTGAAACTCTGATCTCTGATGCAGCTCTGGACAGTGCAAAGGAACTCCCAGTCATGGAGGAATTAGACACCATGCCTTCCAAGGAAGAACTGAGCAACACCATTGACTGTCTCCAAATGGACTAAGCCCCAGGGAGCGGCAACATCCCCCCAGAGTGCATCAAAAAGAGAAAACCTGCCTTGCTAAAGCCACTACTTGACCTACTCCACCTCTGCTGGGAGGAAGGTGCAGTCCAAGACATGCGCGGCGCCGCAATCATCACCCTCTATAAGAATAAGGGTGACTGTTCCAACTGCAACAACCACAGGGGGATCTCCCTTCTCAGCATCATCAGCAAGGTCTACTCTTGTGTTCTTCTCAAAAGATTGCAGAAACTCAGAGCGCGTGTACCCAGAATTCCACTGTGACTTCCGGGCAGGTAGGTCAACAACAGACATCATCTTTTCGCTGTACCAACTGCAAGAAAAATGCAGAGAACAAAATCAGCCACTCTATATGATGTTCATAGACCTCACCAAAGCCTTTGATCTGGAAAGGTCATTTAGAAAGGTCTATTGGAACTACTCAGGAATATAAGCTGCCCACAAAAGCTGCGGAGCATATTGTTATCTTTCCATGCTGACATGAAGGGAACAGTCCACTACGACAGATCCTCCTCAGACTCCTTCCCAATTACCAGCGGAGTGAAGCAAGGGTGCGTACTTGCACCGACTCATCTGGATATTCTTTTCTATACTCCTATCCCATGCTTTTGACTCATCCACTGATGGCATCTACCTGCACACCAGGTCCGACTGGAATCTGTTCAGCCTGGCACACCTGCGTTCCAGAACCAAGGTGAGGACAGTACTCATTAGAGAGATGCTTTTCGCTGATGATGTGGCTCTAGTGGCCCACACGGAGGATGCCCTTCAGAGGATGGCTGACTGCTTTGCAGACACTTGCAAACACTTCGGCTTCACCATCAGCATAAAGAAGACAAATATCTGTGTGCAAGACGTCGGCACCCCTCCATCCATCAAAATCAATGGCATCACGCTTGAAGCCATTGAGAACTTCACCTACCTGGGATCAACAATAAACAACTGCCTCTTGCTCGATGTTGAAATTGATCTGCGCCTGGGGAAAGTGAATACCATCATGGCCAGACTCTCCAAGAGAGTGTGGGAAAACAGTTCACTCACCATACACACCAAGATCCTTGTCCACCAGGCCGGCGTCCTCACCCTTCTACCCTAAGGAAGCGAGGTCTGGAGCACCTACATGAGGCAGGAGCACCGGCTGAACACCTTTCATATGCACTGTCTAAGGCACACCCTCGGAATCAGCTGGCAGGACCATATCCCAAACAGTGATGTCCTCTTACGCAACAAAGACCCCAGCATGTACTCCCTGCTGAGCCAAAGTCGCCTTCGTTGGCTGCAACACTTGCAGTGCACGAAGGATGGCAGGCTGCCAAAGGACATCCTGTTTAGTCAGATGGCCAGCGGCCGATTGTCCCAGATTCCACTTCAAGGATGTCTGCAGCAGAGACCTGAAGACCTGCAGCACACCTGCATCCAACTGGGCGACACTGGCCGAAGATAGGAGTACCTGCGCCATCGCGTCCGCAGGGGCATGGAGATAGCAGACAAGATAAGGGGCCAAATCGCGGCAGAAAGGAGACGCACTGACTACCACAGCCCAGAGGACCCAACGCATCTACAGCGCGTGCTGCTGGGATGGCCACTCGAGATTCCGTCTCCACAGTCACAGCAGGCGCTGCAGAAGCCCCACCAATAATGACGTACTTCCATGAGGCACACTGATAATCTCCCGATTCTGTGATGCCAGATTAGGATTAGATTAGGAGTGATCTACATGTCTTCAACACAGTACACAAACCCATGGAAATCATGTTGCAATGATATACATTCAGAACCAGGGCACACCTTTAATCTATGCCATGCAGATCCCATAGTATTGGCCACAGTGTAGGACATTTTATAAATCATGAGATTTCAAGAGATAAAGCACAATGCCCATCATGAACTGTCTTGTGATGCAACTTCAATGAGTTCACTTGTTGTCAAGCTTGTATTTTGTATTGGTTGATGCACTGCGGAGGAGTATATGAATGTGCAGACATCATGTGCTTCAGCTGCAACCTTTCTGTGACAAATGATTTGAGTTTTCAGTATAAACAGCCCCCTTTCTCACTGTCTACCCCAACTCCAACCCTCACGTGGATTTATGGTTATTCAGAACTTTTCATGTCATGTTATGCAAGTCAATCTTCTTCATTCCAGTCCTGTAAGAATTTGGAAAATTGCAATAAAAATAGATCAGTGTGATGCTTTGTCTATAACTTTTCAAGAAATGTTCATGTTTTACTGACTTTTTTAGAATTCATTGGGGAATGAGTTTCTTTGATATGTGCAAGGAAAAAAAAACACAATAAAATAGTGATTGTAAACATGCTTTTAATTGTCTTTTTTAATTTTTAAAAAAGCAGAAAAGGCATGCTTCTAGTGTGTAGCAATGGGCAGTACTGGATTTAGAGTGGGGGTTGAGAAGGGGCTGGGTGGGGATGAGGGTCGCCATTGGGTGTTACTGGGCATTAAAAACTAGTCAAGAGTAAGAATGATCAGGCTGAAAATCTCCTGAACGTGAAAAATGTGACTTCAGATGCCACCTCAGATGTCTCTGCCGAAGGCTTTGGTTATTCTCATTTAGGTGCAGGCTGTGACTTGGGTACCGGAAATGTTGTTCATTCAGTCACTGAAGGAGAAGGAAAGAGAAAAGTAGGAAAACTCAAACCATTTCCTTCATTAAAATTAAAAGTATGAGGGATCCACTAATGCCAGGACAAGTTGTCTCCCTTGTAGCACCTTGCACTTCTGTCAAGGAAGATGCCCAAGAAAAATAAACTACATAGGAAAAAAAAGAAAAGTGGAGATTTTAAACTAAGATTTTTGGTTTCAGTAGATTTTTTCAACACAGAGACAATAGGTAGAGGCTATTTATGAAAACCTAGATTTTTTTTTCAGTGTAACTAAGCATGATTTAACTCTTTGGAGTCATAAGTTTTTCATGCATTTTTAAACATATAATAAAAATACAAAGGCATAAGATAACAAGACAAATTATAATTTATATCTCAAATGAAACTCTCTATTTACTCTTTACATGCAAAGAATGATGTAAGTGACTAAAAGTGCTAATTATGAATTACACACCATAGAATTGAGTGTGTACATGCGCAAAAATGAAAAAGTAGGAAAAGAAAACAGTTCACTAGCTGTTATGGAAAGCATACAACTATTACAAGCACTCAGAAAATGAAAAAATGCCACCGGCCGCAAGACGCCATATGAGTGTGCAGTATGAAAGTATTTCTTCATGCACACGCGTCGGTCTAGAATGGGGCCAGCAGTTCTCTATGGCAAGTGTAGAGAACATTGAGAATATACCTTTGAAAAGCTACATCTACATCTATTTTCCTGCAACCCCAACTTGAGAGGGAGGAGCATGACCACACCACTGATGGCAAACCCATGGGAAACACAACAGCCAGGGTCAGAGACAAGGAAAACCCCTCTGCTTTGGGTCATGGGCAGCCTCACGCTTGGCTGACGACGTGATCGTGAACACGTTGCCCCTCGCGATTGCCAGCTATATTCTTTGAAACAGGAATTGTGTCTGGCATGGTTCATCTGTCGACAGTGCAATCCGCTGGCCGATCTCTCGAATAAGTTCCGTTGCTGCCGGTCCGACCACTCCAGTCGTTTCGACAGCAAACGGGACAAAGTGGTATTTCCTCCTTTTCGACCCTTCGGCAGACCAGCAGGCATGGCCTGGGTCAATGGCGGAATCTGTCATTGAAAATGGTGCAAAAGAGTCAGAGCAGGTGGTGTCCCAAACAAGTGACTTGCCGTTCTTGAATGGGAATACAGTAACGCCGTCAGGGCGCTGCCCGTCTCCTCTGTTGAGGCCAGCCAGTTCCAAAACGAAATACAGGTCTGCAGAGTGGAGTGACCGTTTGATGACGTTGTTGAGGGCGGCGTGGCGTGGGAATCTCCCAGCACTGTACCGGCATGAAAGCGGGTGCAAGCCGTAGATGTCAACCATCTTGCCGCATCAACAGGGATGGCTCTGGCAAATCTGCTGGCCGAGGCGGAGAGAGACAGCAATCCTCAGTGTCTCGTCGTCTAGGAGGGTGCCGAGAGAAGTGGCAGGAATGGCGTGTAGCCAGCAACCGCTGTTGGGTTGTGCGGTCGAGCCCAGACAAACCAAACGATGCTGGTCAAGACAGGGTCTGAGCACGTTCGCGCCAGCTCGACTGGCAGTGCAGTCCCAACTGACTGTGCTGGGATTCCGGGATCTCAGCATCTGGGAGCCCCTTCTGTCTCCAACGGCCAAGAGCGTCCTCTGCGTCCACTGCAGCTAAATCATCGGCCGTTGTTTGGCCGAGGATGGCATTGATGAGCCGCTTGCTGGAGTAGACAGAGGCCAGAAAGGCAGGGAGTGCCAAGATGCTGGCGGTCCTAAGGCCTATGCCCCCCTCGGCCAGTGGTAGGTTCGCCTGTCGCCTGCCTGTGTCATCGAAAGCGATGTTGAGGAGGCGTTCGGCTGCCTCTTTCAGGATGCTGCCAAACTCAAGGAGCTCTGCCTCTGCAGCATACGCTCGGCAGCTGCGGAGTGTGAAAAGGAGCTTTGGCACCGCAAAGCAATTCCTGAGAAGGAACAGGGCAGGATGCAAATTGAGGTATTTGAGGCGGGTCCTCATGGAGCGCAGATCATCTGCCTTTTTTGCTACTGTAGCCGACGTGATCACACTGATTGGTGAGCCCAGCAGTTCCAGATGGTCCAGCTTCGTCACTCGAACACCAGGCAGGACAGGTCTAAAATTGGCCAAGTGAGCAGCAAACTGCTCCGCCGGGAAACCAACATTGACGATTTCCGACTTAGCTGGTTTGATCTCCAGGCCGAGGGAGCTCAGTCTGCTGACGGCGGTCTCGACGTCATGCAGAACGGAGGCAGGGTTTCCACCAATCGTGGTGTCGGCCAGATACCGCACGTTCAGGTCGGACATAAGACCTCAAACAACTTCATCGACTGTGGCGGCGAACAGGACAGGTCCCAAATGGTCTCCCTGTTGAACGCCAGTAGCCGACTCGATGAAGGGTCCAAACCAGAGATACTGTCCAGGATAGCACAAACAACAGCAACATTGGCAAAGTTGAAGCCAATATGGCGTGACAGAAATATCACTCTCGCGTCGAAGATCAGGCTCATGTGCACGCTGGCCATCTCCATATTCTTGTATGCATGCGAGTCCTGGACACTCACATCTGAACTACAGAGACGGATACAAGCCCTGGAAATGAGATGCTACCAAAAGATTCTAAACATCTCATATAAAGACCATATCACGAATGAGGAATTCAGCAACAGGATCAGGAGAGCAATTGGACAGTACGAAGACCTGCTCTCAATCGTGAAAAGCAAAAAGCTGAAGTGGTATGGTCACGTGTCAAGAGGCAGTGGGCTGGCCAAGACCATCCTGCAAGGTACCGTACCAGGTGGGAGAAGGAGAGGCAGGCAGAGAAAGAGGTGGGAAGACAACATCAAAGAGTGGACAGACTTGACCTTTGCTGACTCACAGCAAGCCACAGAGAATAGAGATCAATGCAGGAAGATTGTCCGAAAGTCATCAGTGGTGCCTCAACAACCCATCTCAGGGTTAAGAGAATGAACTGAACTGAACTGAACTGAGCCGACTCGATCCCCTTGCTGTCAGCAAGAACGGTAGAGGGGTGTTGATAGGCCAGGTGCACGAGCGGATAGGCTTCCGGCAATAAAGCTGTCTTTCTACATTACAGGGACTTCATTAACAGATGTAGGAGCAACTGCATTTACCTGGACCCCCAAAAATGCGACACCAAATGTCACAAATAACATGCCAAATTTTGTACCTCTAAATAGGGTTTTGCTGACTTTCTTGTCAGACAAATTGCTTCTGGATATGTGTTACATATCAAATCTACTATACAGACCAAACAACTTTTGGGGGAAAGGTGTATTTACCAAATTCTTTGTAATCATCAAATGATCCACTGTTATGCACAAAATAGCAATTTATTTTTAAAATTAGTGGCAAGTGACCAACCTGCCATAATTAAGTTATCTTATTTGTCTCCCATAACATTAATTTAAATCAATTATGACCATTGTATCTGCCCTTTTAAACAACCATCTTCGCTTCTGTCCCTCTTGGTCATTAATCTGTTTTCCATCCTTGTCTTTCACTGGCCTTTCAGGTTTGCTAAATTTGCCAGATAGCTTCCTGGTGGTGGCATACAGTTCTCTCATGTTTCCGCTTCTGACTGCTTCCTCTGCTTCTGTCGTCCATGAAAGACATATAGTGCTGGGTGTATTCGGGTTTCTTGAACAGTTGTTTTTGAAGAGAAAGCGCACGCTGCAGAGCGCCGTGCTGGTTATTGGGCAAGACAAGATTCTTGGTCTTGAGCAGCAGCGGCATCTCGTAGAAACCATCGCTCCTCTGACGGATGCCCTCAGTAAGGGTCCGAAGGACGAATGATCGTCCTGTGACATATTTTGCGTGTCCGGATCATTGAAGTCCTTCTCCATGAGCTGTAACAGCTCCCCAGTGGTCACTTCTCGGGCCTGGGTCTTGTAGACATGCATAACTGGGCTGCTGTGAGCAACAACCTTAGTGATGGCATGGTGGCTCCGACCGATGGCGTGAAAGGGTTCTGTTTCCGGAGGAGAACCTCCGATGATGCTCCAGCCAAGGCGCATTTCTAAGGCGAAGGGCTCGTGAGAATTTGAGCCCATGATGCACTGGAGTGGGGCCAATGCCTGAGGGCAGTTGTACCTGATCAAGAGGCCGACCGGACAGTCTCGCCTGGATCCTTCACCCCAGATCCTTCACCCCAGACAAGTGTGGCCAACAGCTAGCAGTCTCCGGTGTGGGGATGTGGGACTCATCCACCGGAATATGTCTCCTCGAAAACGATCCAGGGAGGCTGACGAAAGTGCTTGAACCATAGCCTCTGACCTGCAGATTGGTGTATTTCTTGTAACTGATCGATGCCCTGCTGGTTAACGTTGTGAGACGAAGGTTGGCTTCAGTGTTGGGAGCCTGCAAATCATTGACAGCTGATTCAGTTACAAATGTCGAGTCTAAGATGGTGTCCATCAAGGCATAAATCAGCTTCTCTTCTGAGGGTTGCTTCTTGATGACAGGTAGACAGGAACAATCATTGATGTCAGAGTAGAATTGTTCTGACCTGAAAGCACTCAAAGATTTCCTGCTTTTCTCTGCGCACCTGTGTTGTGACGAGCATCATATTGACTGTGCTGTACTTGGTGATGTTGTGTGTGGGTTTGTTGTGTGTTGGTTTGTTTTGCTTTGTATGTGTCGTCATGAAGACATGTGGGGTGCTTCTTTTTACATGTTGAGCACTCACTTCGATTTCCACATTTCCCTGACATGTGCCCGGGCTTCAGGCATCCAAAACACGGCTTCTCCATCCGAATGAAGTCTCCTTTTTCTTCCATAGACTTTTTCCCAAAGGCCCTGCACTCTGACACACCGTGGTTGCTTCGTGAGCAAAATGTGCATCTCGGCTGTTCACCAGCAGTGGTTGAGTAGGTAATCTTCTCGCCTTTGTTCTGTCCCTTGGGGTTTGGCCGAGGAGTAGCGGGTTGTGAGCTAGAGAGGCTGACAAGAGCAGGATCATTGACAATGTCTGCTTCGTCTGAAATGAACTTGGCGAACTCTGCGAAAGTTGGGTATCTTCCCTTTTCCCTGCGAGAGGTGGCGACTTTTCGGTTCCACCTGTTAGAAATCCAATCTGGGAGCTTCTAGGCTATCCTCAAGACTCCGAAGACAGGGAAATTCCACCAGAGCGATGCTGCACTGTCTCAGAAAGTCAGAAAGCCTCTGTAACGCTAACTTGTCCCTGCTAGGCACCTTAGACCAGTTGTTCAATTTGACGATGAAGGCATCGGAAGTGACAAGGGGATTTCCGAACCTTTCGTCTAGGACTTCCTTCGCATGTTGATATGCGACTTCACTGCCCAGAATAAAAAATCCACTGACTGCCTCCCGAGCTGGACCCCCCAGATATCGCTTCAGATAATGAATCTTATCAGCAGCTGGAACGCCCTTGTTTTCGATCAGTGCGGAGAACGAAGCCTTCCACTCAGGGTACTGGAGAGGATCTCCAGTGAACACAGATGGTTCAGGCACTGGTAACCGGCTGGAGGGATAGCTTGAGCCAGCGTTCCAACAAGGGACTCTGAACTCAACTGTGAAGGAACTGAATGCGACTGCAATGTGTGACTGGAGATATGATCGCCTGGGTTGACTGAAATGAACTGCAAAGGTCTAACATGTCCTTGATCAGCATGCGACTGTGACCTGAGATAGGTAGGGTCGCCTGAAGCGAAATGTGATGGTCCAGGGTGACCTTGATCCCAGAGTGAATGTGACCTGTGATGGGTAGAGTTGTGGTCATCTGAGGTGGACTGTGTTGGTCCAAGGTAGCCCTGATCAAAGCGAGATGGGTAGTAGGTGCTGTTCTGATCAGCGGGGTTGAAGCGAGCGAGTTTAGGGTGACCTAGATCAACTTGTGACTGCGATGCTTGATGAGTGAGCTCTGAATTGAACCTAATATTCAACGGGTTATGTTGATTTCGAGGATAGAACTCTGAGGCGCTGGGGCGCAATCCTTGTCTGGGATAAACTAGTGAGGATGAGGCATCCTTGTGTGATGGAGAATGTGAAAACTGAACCTTGCGATCAGGGTGCATGTTGAAGCCAGATAGAGAGGAGCGATCTGTGTGGTGACCAAAGCTTTGTTTTTGCTCTTCCTGTTCAAAAACCTCTATTTTGGCTTCCTGCACTTTCAGTTTAACCTTAAGTTCCTGTTCCTAAAGTTGTAATTTTGCCTTTGCTAGTGCGGCAGCGGCCTGAAGTTCAGCGCGAATGCCAGCCGCCTCATCTGCTGCCTTCACCTTTCAAGAGGATGCTGAGGACTCCCTAGAAGATGCCTTTGCTGAGGAAGCCCTGTAAGAGGCAACAGTTCTGACTGATGGTTCTGGGGCTGGAATGCATGTGCTAGCAACAATCCTGTTGATCACTGCCACTGAGGAGTAGTTAAATGTGTCTAGTGCGGTGTCTATGTTCTCCTCATACCCTACCTTCTTGAGCTGATCTGCAGTTTCGTTGACTAGACTAAGTCTGGATTGTATGTTTGCCTTTCGCAATGCTAGATCTTCTGCGCATGCGTTGTTTGAGAGTAGTGAGTTAGTCAGAGACAGTGCTGTAATGATTTCCGAATGTCTAGACCAGAACATTTTTGACAGTGTTTCAATCTTGTATTCCCTACCCCTTTCAGTCATTGTACGAGACCTATCCGAGCATTCAAGGGTGTCCCCCACGAGAACCTCCATATCAGATTCTGACCGACACTCAAAATCTTGAACATGACTCATGCTGAAAGAAATCAACTCTCAAAAAACTGACCCTAATTTTAAAAAAATCAACCTTTGAAAAAATATGGTAAAGTACCGTGCTGCAATCTCAAAAACAATGCAAGGCTGACGATCACAACACCAAATCAAGTCATCACCTTAGCAACAAAAAAAGCATGAACGAATTGCTATCGCAGTACTTAAACAAGTTTTGCACCAAATCAGTTAACAGTATCTGATGAGCATACTCAACGTCGAAGATTCAGCTAAAGCGCACAACAACTGACGGAAGTATAGTATATACCTCAACTGTTGCGAAGACTAAGAAGCGGTACTGGGCTAGCTCGACCAATGCCAAGACCAGACGAAGTGCTCTAAGTCACGAATGCAGAGCAGTTACAGAATACTGACTTGACCGAAGTGTGGCAAACTAAAACGAATACTTATCCATGAAGTGGCGAGATGAAGATCGACGATATGGCAGATGGATGGATGGATGAACAGTGTTTTACGGCCCATCAGCCTTGTAGGCTATATAAGGCCATTACGCACAAAAATCACTAGAATAGTTTAGAGGAAACGCAAATCTCAAGTCACGGTGTCCCTAGTTATTCGCCTTTTACAAATCGCGTAGGGAGACGCGGTGGGTCAATTCTTTCCCCGAGCCCACAGGGGGACGACGATAAGGCAGCAGGCTAAGCACGCGCCTGACTATGATGAAGCGAGCGGCAGGGGTACTGGCCGACAACGATGAACCAGCCTTGAGCAGAAAAAGCGACGCAACGCAGGTGCTGTTCACGATATTTTAAGTGACGAACAAATAACAGCAGATGCAAGGGCTGCGCTGCTCTCGACGAGTGATGAACGAGGAACAGCAGATGCACGGGCTGCGCTGCTCTCGATAAGTGATGAACAAGGAACAGCAGATGCACGGGCTACGCTGCTCTCGATAAGTTATGAACGAGGAACAGCAGATGCACGGGCTGCGCTGCTCGAGGAACAGCAGATGCACGGGCTGCGCTGCTCTCTACGAGTGATGAACGAGGAACAGCAGATGCACGGGCTGCGCTGCTCTCGACGAGTGATGAACGAGGAACAGCAGATGCACGGGCTGCGCTGCTCTCGATAAGTGATGAACGAGGAACAGCAGATGCACGGGCTGCGCTGCTCTCGATAAGTGATGAACGAGGAACAGCAGATGCATGGGCTGCGCTGCTCTCGATGACCAGAGAAGAACAAAGTTGGGTCATGGATCAGACGAGTTTTTACTGTCGCTGCCTCCCAGTAAATGACGTGAAAAACGGGCATGAATTTCTTCTCTTTATTGTAGTATGCTGAATGCCGTAGAAACTGAAAATATACAAATAAAATTCAAGTAAATATCATGCACATCAAATGAAGACTAATTCACAGGCCTTCATATCACAGGTTTAAATTAATACAGTAGTCGCCGCTTATTAAAAACACATTGGGACCGAACAATAGTGTTTTTTAATAAGCGGCGTTTTTATTAACCATTTGCGTGTTGAACATGTCCATCAGTAACGATGTAAATCCAGACCGGACAAACTGTTTTTATAAAAGGTTTGTTTTTATTAACCGCGTGTTTTATAAGCGGCGACTACTGTACATCATACAATTAAAACCATCACAAGGTGTATGTGAGACAGAAAGAGGTACATCGTGCTTGTCAACTGTACATTACATAAATTAGCATCATGATTAGCATCATCCTGGGTTGTTGAGAAAGGTCAGCGAAGTCTGTAGAACCGGTTCATGCTGTGTCAGCCGAACGAATCGCTAAAAAACACTGTTCAACCGCTAGCTGCTGATGCTGTCAAGTCCAAGGTCCCAAGGCGATGTGAGCCGCAAACGACGAAACTCGACAGGCGCGCCAAACGCGC
>JAWQFJ010034804.1:0-11865 GCA_034096865.1 Theodoxus fluviatilis | reverse complement strand
CCTCCATACCACACAGCTGTTCTGCCTCCATACCACACAGCTGCCTCCTCCTCCATACCACACAGCTGTTCTGCTCCATACCACACAGCTATCCTGCCTCCAACCACACAGCTGTCCTGCTCCATACCACACAGCTGTCCTGCCTCCATACCACGACAGCTGTCCTGCCTCCATACCACACAGCTGTCCTGCCTCCATACCACACAGCTGCTCCTGCCTCCATACCCCACGCTGTCCTGCCTCCATACCACACAGCTGTCTGCCTCCATACCACACAGCTGTTCCTGCCTCCATACCACACAGCTGTCTGGCCTCCATACCACACAGCTGTTCTGCCTCCACTACCACACAGCTGTCCTCCTCCATACCACACAGCTTCCTGCCTCCATACCACACAGCTGTCCTGCCTCCATACCACACAGCTGTCCTGCCTCCATACCACACAGCTGTCCTGCCTCCATACCACACAGCTGTCCTGCTCCATACCACCACCAGCTGTCCTGCCTCCATACCACGCCGCTGTCCTGCCTCCCTGACACCAACACAGCTGTCCTGCCTCCATACACGCCGCTGGCCTGCCTCTTATCCACCAGCTGACCTGCCTCCCCCCACGCCGCTGTCCTGCCTCCACACCACGCAGCTGTCCTGCCTCCGGATACAACCACACACCGCAGTCCCGGCCTCCATACCACACAGCTTGTCTCTGCCTCCATACCACGCAGCTGTCCTGGCCGCCATGACCACACAGCTACCTGCCCCCACACACTCGACTATCCTGCCAACCCTTACCACGCAGCTATCCTGCCCCCACACCACACAGCTGTCCTGACCTCCATACCAACAGAGCTGTCCTGCCTCCATACCACGCAGCTGTCCTGGGGGGGTGCCTCCCATACACACAGCGTCCTGCCCACATACCACGCCCGCTGTAATGCCTCCTTACAACAGCTGTCCTGCCCCCACCCACGCCGCTGTCCTGCCTCCATACCACATGGCAGCTGTCCCTAGCCCCACACCACACAGCTGTCCTGCCTCCATACCCACACAGCTGTCCCGCCGCCACACTCACACGCTGAGCCCTGCCTCCATACCACAACAGCTGTCTGTCCCTCCACACCACACAGCTGCCCGGCCCACCTACCACACAGCTGTCCTGCCCCCATACCACACAGCGTGCCCTGCCTCCATACCACACAGCTGTCCCTGCCTCCACACCACACAGCTAGCCCTGCCTCCAGACCACACAGCCGTCCTGCCTCCATACCACACAGCTGCCCGGCCTCCACACCACACAGCTGTCCTGCCGCCATAACCACGCAGCTATCCTGCCTTCCATACCACACAGCGCTCCTGCCTCCATCTACCACACCGCTGGCCCTGCCTCCATAAAACCACACAGCTCGCCCTGCCTCCATACCCACACAGCTGTCCCTGCCTCCACACCACACAGCTTTCCTGCCTCCAGACCACACAGCTGTCCTGCCTCCATTACCCAACAACTGGCCCCTGCCTCCATCAACAGCTGTTTGCCTCCATACCACCCAGCTGATCCTGGCCTCCATATCACACCAGCTATCCCTGCCTCCATACCACCCAGCTGTCCTGCCTCCATACCACACAGCTGTCCTGCCTCCATACCACACAGCTGTCCTGCCTCCATACCACACAGCTGTCCTGCTCCATACCACACTGCTGTCCTGCCTCCATACCACACAGCTGTCCTGCCTCCATACCACACAGCTGTCCTGCCTCCATACCACACAGCTATCCTGCCTCCATACCACGCCGCTGTCCTGCCTCCATACCACACAGCTGTTCTGCCTCCATACCACGCCGCTGTCCTGCCTCCATACCACACAGCTGTCCTGCCTCCATACCACGCCGCTGTCCTGCCTCCATACCACACAGCTGTTCTGCCTCCATACCACGCCGCTGTCCTGCCTCCATACCACGCCGCTGTTCTGCCTCCATACCACACAGCTGTCCTGCCTCCATACCACACAGCTGTCCTGCCTCCATACCACGCCGCTGTCCTGCCTCCATACCACACAGCTATCCTGCCTCCATACCACGCCGCTGTCCTGCCTCCATACCACGCCGCTGTCCTGCCTCCATACCACACAGCTGTCCTGCCTCCATACCACACAGCTGCCCTGCCTCCATACCACGCCGCTGTCCTGCCTCCATACCACACAGCTGTCCTGCCTCCATACCACACAGCTGTTCTGCCTCCATACCACACAGCTGTCCTGCCTCCATACCACACAGCTGTTCTGCCTCCATACCACACAGCTATCCTGCCTCCATACCACACAGCTTCCCTGCCTCCATACCACACAGCTGCCCCGTCTCCATACCACACAGCTGCCCTGCCTCCATACCACACAGCTATCCTGCCTCCATACCACACAGCTATCCTGCCTCCATACCACACAGCTTCCCTGCCTCCATACCACACAGCTGCCCCGTCTCCATACCACACAGCTGCCCTGCCTCCATACCACACAGCTGTCCTGCCTCCACACCACACAGCTGCCCCGCCTCCATACCACACAGCTGTCCTGCCTCCATACCGCACAGCTGTCCTGCCTCCATACCACACAGCTATCCTGCCTCCATACCACACAGCTGTTCTGCCTCCATACCACACAGCTGCTCCGCCTCCATACCACACAGCTGTTCTGCCTCCATACCACACAGCTGCCCCGCCTCCATACCACACAGCTGTCCTGCCTCCACACCACACAGCTGCCCCGCCTCCATACCACACAGCTGTCCTGCCTCCATACCGCACAGCTGTCCTGCCTCCATACCACACAGCTATCCTGCCTCCATACCACACAGCTGCCCTGCCTCCATACCACGCCGCTGTCCTGCCTCCATACCACACAGCTGTTCTGCCTCCATACCACACAGCTGTTCTGCCTCCATACCACACAGCTATCCTGCCTCCATACCACACAGCTGTTCTGCCTCCATACCACACAGCTGTCCTGCCTCCATACCACACAGCTATCCTGCCTCCATACCACACAGTGGTTCTGCCTCCATACCACACAGCTGTCCTGCCTCCATACCACACAGCTGTCCTGCCTCCATACCACAGAGCTATCCTGCCTCCATACCACACAGCTGTCCTGCCTCCATACCACACAGCTGTCCTGCCTCCATACCACGCAGCTATCCTGCCTCCACACCACACATCTGTTCTACCTCCATACCACGCAGCTTCCCTGCCTCCATACCACACAGCTGTCCTGCCTCCATACCACACAGCTGCCCCGCCTCCAAACCACACAGCTATCCTGCCCCCATACCACACAGCTGTCCTGCCTCCATACCACACAGCTGTCCTGCCTCCATACCACACAGCTATCCTGCCTCCATACCACACAGCTGTCCTGCCTCCATACCACGCAGCTGTCCTGCCTCCATACCACGCCGCTGTCCTGCCTCCATACCACGCCGCTGTCCTGCCTCCATACCACACAGCTGCCCTGCCTCCATACCACACAGCTGTCCTGCCTCCATACCACACAGCTGTCCTGCCTCCATACCACACAGCTGCCCTGCCTCCACACCACACAGCTATCCTGCCTCCATACCACACAGCTGTCCTGCCTCCATACCACACAGCTGTCCTGCCTCCATACCACACAGCTGTCCTGCCTCCATACCACGCCGCTGTCCTGCCCCCACACCACGCCGCTGTCCTGCCTCCATACCACACAGCTGTCCTGCCTCCATACCACACAGCTATCCTGCCTCCATACCACACAGCTGCCCTGCCTCCACACCACACAGCTGTCCTGCCTCCATACCACACAGCTATCCTGCCTCCATACCACACAGCTGCCCTGCCTCCACACCACACAGCTATCCTGCCTCCATACCACACAGCTGCCCTGCCTCCATACCACACAGCTGCCCTGCCTCCACACCACACAGCTGTCCTGCCTCCATACCACACAGCTGTCCTGCCTCCATACCACACAGCTGCCCTGCCTCCACACCACACAGCTGTCCTGCCTCCATACCACACAGCTATCCTGCCTCCATACCACACAGCTGCCCTGCCTCCACACCACACAGCTGTCCTGCCTCCATACCACACAGCTGCCCTGCCTCCATACCACACAGCTGCCCTGCCTCCATACCACACAGCTATCCTGCCTCCATATCACACAGCTATCCTGCCTCCATACCACACAGCTGTCCTGCCTCCATACCACACAGCTATCCTGCCTCCATACCACACAGCTATCCTGCCTCCATACCACACAGCTGCCCTGCCTCCATACCACACAGCTGCCCTGCCTCCATACCACACAGCTATCCTGCCTCCATACCACACAGCTGCCCTGCCTCCATACCACACAGCTATCCTGCCTCCACACCACACAGCTGTCCTGCCTCCATACCACACAGCTATCCTGCCTCCATACCACACAGCTATCCTGCCTCCATACCACACAGCTATCCTGCCTCCACACCACACAGCTATCCTGCCTCCATACCACACAGCTGCCCTGCCTCCATACCACACATCTATCCTGCCTCCATACCACACAGCTGCCCTGCCTCCACACCACACAGCTGCCCTGCCTCCACACCACACAGCTGCCCTGCCTCCACACCACACAGCTGCCTCCGATACCAGTCGCCGCATGGTCCTGCCTCCATACCACGCCGCTGTCCTGCCTCCATACCACACAGCTGTTCTGCCTCCACACCACACAGCTATCCTGCCTCCATACCACGCCGCTGTCCTGCCCCCATACCACACAGCTGTCCTGCCTCCATACCACACAGCTGTCCTGCCTCCATACCACACAGCTGTTCTGCCTCCATACCACACAGCTGTCCTGCCTCCATACCACACAGCGGTCCTGCCTCCATACCACACAGCTGTTCTGCCTCCATACCACGCAGCTATCCTGCCTCCATACCACACAGCTGTCCTGCCTCCATACCACACAGCTGTCCTGCCTCCATACCACACAGCTGTCCTGCCTCCATACCACACAGCTGTCCTGCCTCCATACCACACAGCTGTCCTGCCTCCATACCACGCCGCTGTCCTGCCTCCATACCACACAGCTGTTCTGCCTCCATACCACACAGCTGTCCTGCCTCCATACCACACAGCTGTCCTGCCTCCATACCACACAGCTGTTCTGCCTCCATACCACACAGCTGTCCTGCCTCCATACCACACAGCTGTCCTGCCTCCATACCACACAGCTGTCCTGCCTCCATACCACACAGCTGTCCTGCCTCCATACCACACAGCTGTCCTGCCTCCATACCACACAGCTATCCTGCCTCCATACCACACAGCTGTCCTGCCTCCATACCACACAGCTGTCCTGCCTCCATACCACACAGCTGTCCTGCCTCCATACCACACAGCTGTCCTGCCTCCATACCACTCAGCTGTCCTGCCTCCATACCACACAGCTGTCCTGCCTCCATACCACACAGCTGTCCTGCCTCCATACCACACAGCTGTCCTGCCTCCATACCACACAGCTGTCCTGCCTCCATACCACACAGCTGTCCTGCCTCCATACCACACAGCTGTCCTGCCTCCATACCACACAGCTGTCCTGCCTCCATACCACACAGCTGTCCTGCCTCCATACCACACAGCTGCCCTGCCTCCATACCACACCGCTGTCCTGCTCCATACCACACAGCTGCCCTGCCTCCATACCACACAGCTGTCCTGCCTCCATACCACACAGCTGTCCTGCCTCCATACCACACAGCTGTCCTGCCTCCATACCACACAGCTGTCCTGCCTCCATACCACACAGCTGTCCTGCCTCCATACCACACAGCTGTCCTGCCTCCATACCACACAGCTGTCCTGCCTCCATACCACACAGCTGTCCTGCCTCCATACCACACAGCTGTCCTGCCTCCATACCACACAGCTGTCCTGCCTCCATACCACACAGCTATCCTGCCTCCATACCACACAGCTGTCCTGCCTCCATACCACACAGCTGTCCTGCCTCCATACCACACAGCTATCCTGCCTCCATACCACACAGCTGTCCTGCCTCCATACCACACAGCTGTCCTGCCTCCATACCACACAGCTGTCCTGCCTCCATACCACACAGCTGCCCTGCCTCCATACCACACAGCTGTCCTGCCTCCATACCACACAGCTGTCCTGCCTCCATACCACACAGCTTTCCTGCCTCCATACCACACAGCTGTCCTGCCTCCATACCACACAGCTATCCTGCCTCCATACCACACAGCTATCCTGCCTCCATACCACACAGCTGTCCTGCCTCCATACCACACAGCTGTCCTGCCTCCATACCACACAGCTATCCTGCCTCCATACCACACAGCTGTCCTGCCTCCATACCACAGCTATCCTGCCTCCATACCACGCAGCTATCCTGCTTCAGTACCACACAGCTGTCCCGCCTCCATACCACACAGCTTCCCTGCCTCCATACCACACAGCTGTCCTGCCTCCATACCACACAGCTGTCCTGCCTCCATACCACACAGCTGTCCTGCCTCCATACCACACAGCTATCCTGCCTCCATACCACACAGCTGTCCTGCCTCCATACCACACAGCTGTCCTGCCTCCATACCACACAGCTGTCCTGCCTCCATACCACACAGCTGTCCTGCCTCCATACCACACAGCTGTCCTGCCTCCATACCACACAGCTGCCCTGCCTCCATACCACACAGCTATCCTGCCTCCATACCACACAGCTGTCCTGCCTCCATACCACACAGCTGTCCTGCTTCCATACCACACATCTATCCTGCCTCCATACCACACAGCTGTCCTGCCTCCATACCACACAGCTATCCTGCCTCCATACCACACAGCTGTCCTGCCTCCACACCACACAGCTATCCTGCCTCCATACCACGCCGCTGTCCTGCCCCCATACCACACAGCTGTTCTGCCTCCATACCACACAGCTGCCCTGCCTCCACACCACACAGCTATCCTGCCTCCATACCACACAGCTGCCCTGCCTCCATACCACACAGCTGTCCTGCCTCCACACCACACAGCTGTCCTGCCTCCATACCACACAGCTGCCCTGCCTCCATACCACACAGCTGTCCTGCCTCCATACCACACATCTATCCTGCCTCCATACCACACAGCTGTCCTGCCTCCATACCACGCAGCTGTTTTGCCTCCATACCACATCTGTCCTGCCTCCATACCACACAGCTATCCTGCCTCCATACCACGCAGCTGTCCTGCCTCCATACCACACAGCTATTCTGCCTCCACACCACACAGCTGTCCTGCCTCCATACCACACAGCTGTCCTGCCTCCATACCACACAGCTATCCTGCCTCCACACCACAACAGCTGTCCTGCCTCCATACCACACAGCTATCCTGCCTCCATACCACACAGCTATCCTGCCTCCATACCACACAGCTATCCCTGCCTCCATACCACACAGCTGCCCTGCCTCACATCCACACAGCTGTCCTGCCTCCATACCACACAGCTGCCCTGCCTCCATACCACACAGCTGTCCTGCCTCCATACCACACAGCTGTCTGCCTCTACCACACGCGTCCTGCCTCCACTCACACAGCTGTCTGCCTCCATACCACCGCCGTTGTCCATGCCGCCATACACACAGTGTCCTGCACCATCACAGCTGTCCTGCCTCCATGGAGGCAGGACAGCTGTGTGTGTATGGAGGCAGGATAGCTGTGTGGTATGGAGGCAGGATAACTGTGTGGTTTGGAGGCGGGGCAGCTGTGTGGTATGGAGGCAGGACAGCTGTGTGGTATGGAGGCAGGACAGCTGTGTGGTTTGGAGGCGGGGCAGCTGTGTGGTATGGAGGCAGGACAGCTGTGTGGTATGGAGGCAGGGAAGCTGCGTGGTATGGAGGTAGAACAGATGTGTGGTGTGGAGGCAGGATAGCTGCGTGGTATGGAGGCAGGACAGCTGTGTGGTATGGAGGCAGGACAGCTGTGTGGTATGGAGGCAGGATAGCTGTGTGGTATGGAGGCAGAACAGCTGTGTGGTGTGGAGGCAGGACAGCTGTGTGATATGGAGGCAGGACAGCTGTGTGGTATGGAGGCAGAACAGCTGTGTGGTGTGGAGGCAGGATAGCTGTGTGGTATGGAGGCAGGGAAGCTGTGTGGTATGGAGGCAGGACAGCTGTGTGGTATGGAGTCAGGACAGCGGCGTGGTATGGAGGCAGGACAGCGGCGTGGTATGGAGGCAGGATAGCTGTGTGGTATGGAGGCAGGATAGATGTGTGGTATGGAGGCAGGACAGCTGTGTGGTATGGAGGCAGGACAGCGGCGTGGTATGGAGGCAGGACAGCTGTGTGGTGTGGAGGCAGGACAGCGGCGTGGTATGGAGGCAGGACAGCTGTGTGGTATGGAGGCAGGACAGCTGTGTGGTATGGAGGCAGGACAGCTGTGTGGTGTGGAGGCAGGACAGCTGTGTGGTATGGAGGCAGGACAGCTGTGTGGTATGGAGGCAGGACAGCTGTGTGGTGTGGAGGCAGGACAGCGGCGTGGTATGGAGGCAGGATAGCTGTGTGGTATGGAGGCAGGATAGATGTGTGGTATGGAGGCAGGACAGCTGTGTGGTATGGAGGCAGGACAGCGGCGTGGTATGGAGGCAGGACAGCGGCGTGGTATGGAGGCAGGATAGATGTGTGGTATGGAGGCAGGACAGCGGCGTGGTATGGAGGCAGGACAGCGGCGTGGTATGGAGGCAGGATAGATGTGTGGTATGGAGGCAGGACAGCTGTGTGGTATGGAGGCAGGACAGCGGCGTGGTATGGAGGCAGGACAGCGGCGTGGTATGGAGGCAGGGCAGCTGTGTGGTATGGAGGCAGGACAGCTGTGTGGTATGGAGGCAGGACAGCGGCGTGGTATGGAGGCAGGACAGCGGCGTGGTATGGAGGCAGGATAGCTGTGTGGTATGGAGGCAGGACAGCGGCGTGGTATGGAGGCAGGACAGCTGTGTGGTATGGAGGCAGGACAGCTGTGTGGTATGGAGGCAGAACAGCGGCGTGGTATGGAGGCAGGACAGCGGCGTGGTATGGAGGCAGAACAGCTGTGTGGTATGGAGGCAGGACAGCGGCGTGGTATGGAGGCAGGACAGCTGTGTGGTATAGAGGCAGGACAGCTGTTGTGGTATGGAGGCAGGATAGCGGTGTGGTATGGAGGCAGGACAGCTGTGTGGTGTGGAGGCAGGGCAGCTGTGTGGTATGGAGGCAGGGAAGCTGTGTGGTATGGAGGCAGGATAGCTGTGTGGTATGGAGGCAGGGCAGCTGTGTGGTATGGAGGCAGGGAAGCTGTGTGGTATGGAGGCAGGACAGCGGCGTGGTATGGAGGCAGGGCAGCTGTGTGGTATGGAGGCAGGACAGCTGTGTGGTTTGGAGGCAGAACAGCTGTGTGGTATGGAGGCAGGACAGCTGTGTGGTGTGGAGGCAGGATAGCTGTGTGGTATGGAGGCAGGGCAGCGGCGTGGTATGGAGGCAGAACAGCTGTGTGGTATGGAGGCAGGACAGCTGTGTGGTATGGAGGCAGGACAGCTGTGTGGTATGGAGGCAGGACAGCTGTGTGGTATGGAGGCAGGACAGCTGTGGCGGTATGGAGGCAGGACAGCTGTGTGGTATGGAGGCAGGACAGCTGTGTGGTATGGAGGCAGGACAGCTGTGTGGTATGGAGGCAGGACAGCTGTGTGGTATGGAGGCAGGACAGATGTGTGGTATGGAGGCAGGGCAGCTGTGTGGTATGGAGGCAGGACAGCTGTGTGGTATGGAGGCAGAACAGCTGTGTGGTATGGAGGCAGAACAGCTGTGTGGTATGGAGGCAGGACAGCTGTGTGGTATGGAGGCAGGGCAGCTGTGTGGTATGGAGGCAGGACAGCTGCGTGGTGTGGAGGCAGGGCAGCTGTGTGGTGTGGAGGCAGGGCAGCTGTGTGGTGTGGAGGCAGGGCAGCTGTGTGGTGTGGAGGCAGGGCAGCTGTGTGGTGTGGAGGCAGGGCAGCTGTGTGGTATGGAGGCAGGATAGATGTGTGGTATGGAGGCAGGGCAGCTGTGTGGTATGGAGGCAGGATAGATGTGTGGTATGGAGGCAGGACAGATGTGTGGTATGGAGGCAGGACAGCTGTGTGGTATGGAGGCAGGACAGCTGTGCGGTATGGAGGCAGGGCAGCTGTGTGGTGTGGAGGCAGGGCAGCTGTGTGGTGTGGAGGCAGGGCAGCTGTGTGGTGTGGAGGCAGGGCAGCTGTGTGGTGTGGAGGCAGGGCAGCTGTGTGGTATGGAGGCAGGATAGATGTGTGGTATGGAGGCAGGGCAGCTGTGTGGTGTGGAGGCAGGACAGCTGTGTGGTGTGGGGGCAGGGCAGCTGTGTGGTGTGGAGGCAGGGCAGCTGTGTGGTGTGGAGGCAGGGCAGCTGTGTGGTGTGGAGGCAGGGCAGCTGTGTGGTATGGAGGCAGGATAGATGTGTGGTATGGAGGCAGGGCAGCTGTGTGGTATGGAGGCAGGATAGCTGTGTGGTGTGGAGGCAGGATAGCTGTGTGGTATGGAGGCAGGATAGCTGTGTGGTATGGAGGCAGGATAGCTGTGTGGTATGGAGGCAGGACAGCTGTGTGGTGTGGAGGCAGGATAGCTGTGTGGTATGGAGGCAGGGCAGCTGTGTGGTATGGAGGCAGGATAGCTGTGTGGTATGGAGGCAGGGCAGCTGTGTGGTATGGAGGCAGGGCAGCTGTGTGGTATGGAGGCAGGATAGCTGTGTGGTATGGAGGCAGGATAGCTGTGTGGTATGGAGGCAGGACAGCTGTGTGGTATGGAGGCAGGATAGCTGTGTGGTATGGAGGCAGGATAGCTGTGTGGTATGGAGGCAGGGCAGCTGTGTGGTATGGAGGCAGGGCAGCTGTGTGGTATGGAGGCAGGACAGCTGTGTGGTGTGGAGGCAGGGCAGCTGTGTGGTATGGAGGCAGGATAGCTGTGTGGTATGGAGGCAGGACAGCTGTGTGGTGTGGAGGCAGGGCAGCTGTGTGGTATGGAGGCAGGACAGCTGTGTGGTATGGAGGCAGGACAGCTGTGTGGTGTGGAGGCAGGGCAGCTGTGTGGTATGGAGGCAGGGCAGCTGTGTGGTATGGAGGCAGGATAGCTGTGTGGTGTGGAGGCAGGGCAGCTGTGTGGTATGGAGGCAGGATAGCTGTGTGGTATGGAGGCAGGGCAGCTGTGTGGTGTGGAGGCAGGGCAGCTGTGTGGTATGGAGGCAGGATAGCTGTGTGGTATGGAGGCAGGGCAGCTGTGTGGTATGGAGGCAGGACAGCGGCGTGGTATGGAGGCAGGACAGCGGCGTGGTATGGAGGCAGGACAGCTGTGTGGTATGGAGGCAGGACAGCTGTGTGGTATGGAGGCAGGACAGCTGTGTGGTATGGAGGCAGGATAGCTGTGTGGTGTGGAGGCAGGGCAGCTGTGTGGTATGGAGGCAGGACAGCTGTGTGGTATGGAGGCAGGACAGCTGTGTGGTATGGAGGCAGGGCAGCTGTGTGGTATGGAGGCAGGACAGCGGCGTGGTATGGAGGCAGGACAGCGGCGTGGTATGGAGGCAGGACAGCGGCGTGGTATGGAGGCAGGACAGCTGTGTGGTATGGAGGCAGGATAGCTGTGTGGTATGGAGGCAGGACAGCTGTGTGGTATGGAGGCAGGACAGCTGTGTGGTATGGGGGCAGGATAGCTGTGTGGTGTGGAGGCAGGTCAGCTGTGTGGTATGGAGGCAGAACAGCTGTGTGGTATGGGGGCAGGAAAGCTGCGTGGTATGGAGGTAGAACAGATGTGTGGTGTGGAGGCAGGATAGCTGCG
>JAWQFJ010034803.1:7500-14706 GCA_034096865.1 Theodoxus fluviatilis | reverse complement strand
CTCGAGGCCCGTCTCAGAAGTCATCCTTCTCTTTCTCTCACTCTCTCTCTTTCTCCGTTCCTCTTTCTCTCTCCATCTCGGTCCATCATCGGGGGGGGGGGGGGGGGGGTAGAGAATTCAGAGCGCTCCGCTACAGTAACGGCAAATCGTGGATACGGTTAACACAGCCCTTCAGAGCAAGTTCCAAGTGCATAGGTGTGTTTCGTTCAGAGCACAGCGCACCTGTCACAGTGCGGCTACTCCACCAGCCAAGCAAGAGGAAGGTGCGACCTGTGCCCATCCACCTCGTCGTCGGCAGCAGCCCTGGCGCTCCAAGAGGAGGTAATTAACGAGATGGACAGTTCTGAACATTTTCGATTTCCGCGAATCGCGTAACAAGACGTGTGTGTGTTGGAAGGATGGAGTTTCACCGCCTCTCTGCCTCTGTAGGCAATGCAAGGCCACTAATCACGAAAATCAACAACGCTGCTAACAACAGGAGCAAGTCAGGTCGCGATTTTCCTGTCACTCGCCTCTTACGAATCGCTTCAGGTGACAAGGTGGGTCAGTTCTCACCCCCTACTCACAGGGGGGCAGGGGGTGAGGGGTGGGAAGAATCAAGTGTGTGGGATTCGTTGTCAGGGTTAGATGAAAACGACGACGACGATGATGATGAATAGAGTGTTACGACCTATCAACCTTTGTTGGCTATGTAAAGCCACTGACCACGAACAACCACAAAAACAGGTGGGGGTTAAGTGCAAGTCAAATCAAGATTTCCCTATTCAATCGCCTCAACGAATCGCGCGGCGAGACGCGGTGGGCCACTTCTCACCCCCAACCCACAGCGAGACGCGGTGGGCCACTTCTCACCCCCAACCCACAGGGAGACGCGGTGGGCCACTTCTCACCCCCAACCCACAGGGAGACGCGGTGGGTCACTTCTCACCCCCAACCCACAGCGAGACGCGGTGGGCCACTTCTCACCCCCAACCCACAGCGAGACGCGGTGGGCCACTTCTCACCCCCAACCCACAGCGAGACGCGGTGGGTCACTTCTCACCCCCAACCCACAGGGAGACGCGGTGGGTCACTTCTCACCCCCAACCCACAGGGAGACACGGTGGGCCACTTCTCACCCCCAACCCACAGCGAGACACGGTGGGTCTATTCTCACCCCCAACCCACAGCGAGACGCGGTGGGTCACTTCTCACCCCCAACCCACAGTGTGACTGTCAGGATCAAAGAGCCCGCGCGACGGTGATGTTTCACCCCATCCCATTCATTCTTTGCCTGGGGGCACGGAGCCAGTGGATGGATGGATGGATGGATGGATGGAAGGATGGATGGAAGGATGGATGGATGGATGGATGGATGGAAAGAGGATGGCTGGATGAGCTGGATAGATGTATGGATGGATGGAATGGAAGGATGGATGCGCTGGACGGGAATTGGATGGATGGCGAAGGCTGATGGATGGAAGGATGGAAGGATGGATGGATGGATGGATGGATGGTGGAAGGATGGATGGATGGCTGGATGTCGTGAAGGATGGATGGATGGATGGGATGGATGGAATGTAGCTGGACTGGCTGGATGGATGGATTGGCGTGCACTTACGGCCCATTGGACTGTGGGAAGCTGATGTGAGAGACCATTCAATTATCGAAAATCAATTTAAAACAACTCGTTAGAGTGGTACGGTGACAGGCCAATGCAACAATTTTCTCTGTGAATGGGGCGTAGCGGGTGACGCGCGTGGGCTGATACACTTGGGTCCAAAGTTCTTTCTCACGGAGGACGGAAGGGGACGCGGCAGGTAGAGGGCTCGCAGGCCAGCCCAGCCCTCCAAGGAGGCCAGGGGCAGACGGTGACTGGGGCACCCGTGCACTTGAAAACTCAAAGGCAGATGTAGGGACAGGGACGACGACGCCGCACACCTTGGTGCGGTCGGCGTGGGGTGAAAAAGGACTCCCAGATGGATGGATGGTGTTTGTTATCGGGGCCGTAGCAGGACTATCTAAGACGGGCCAATAACAAAGCAAACGACCAATCACGTTAACAGTCATAGATTACAGACGAAAAACGCATGAAGTCACGGTGTCACTCTAGAATTGATACACCTATCGTTACAGGAATGTATGCGCATATTGGGAGGAAATTAGCAAGTGTAAATGTCGGGATGGAGTGGGTTTGCAAGTGCGATGGATACGGGCGGGGGAGGGGGCGGGATGTGTGAAGACGTGTGGTGGGGGTTGGTGGAGGTGGGGGTGTGGGAGGGGGAGTGTGGTTAGGGCGGGGGGGGGGTTGTGGGTGTGGTGGGCGGGGGTGGAGGGGGGGGGTGTGGGGGGGGTTTGTTGTGCGGTTGGGGTGTAGGGGTGTGGAGAGTCTACGTTGAAAAATGTTATTCCCGGTTGGGAACTATCCGCGCACTCCAGGAGTAGTTTTCCTTTACATGGCCATGCCCCATGTAATAACCTCCAACTTTGTCAGGACGCTAGGCGACCTTGAGCTCCGTGGCTGATTGAACGTCACGCCGACACGGGTCAGGATGGTGTGCTCACAACAACAGATGCCGACATTCCCAGCGGACTTTTCGGTCAAACGTTCATGCTGATGTGACGAATGCCCGCAGGACACGCGAGTCTTTTTAAGCCAAGCACAGCAGTTTTTACACACTCATTCCTGGAGGAAGAAATTCCTGGGACGCACCGACTTCCACCAGGGGGTTACAACGTACGTTGTCAACTAGGCAATTTATGACAAGAGTGGCAGATGATCGTCATGCAGACGAAATTTCAGTATAACTTTTGCCAGTTCAAAGAACACTGAATTAAACAAGCACTTCAACAATTGGGGTACGTTTCAAGTTCCTTGGATCATTTGATTATATATCTGGTGGGTTGGTTTTTCCAGGCTTTACCTTGAGCACTAGCTCAAGTGAATTTCAGGCATCTAAATTAAAATACTTCACTACTAAACAGGAAAGAGGTGAATTACTTTATTTTTAAAACACACACACACACACACACACACACACACACACACACACACACACACACACACACACACACACACACACACACACACACACACACACACACACACACACACACACACACACACACACACACGCACATTGAAGCCAATTGGAATGAAGTCATCGTATGTCCACCATGACACCCGTGCTTCACTACCACGAGTAGAGAGAGGCCTGGAGAGGACGAGTAGAGAGGAGCCTGGAGAGGACGAGAGAGAGAAGCCTGGAGAGGACGAGTAGAGAGAAGACTGGAGAGGACGAGTAGAGAGAGGCCTGGAGAGGACGAGTAGAGAGAAGCCTGGAGAGGACGAGCAGAGAGAGGCCTGGAGAGGACGAGTAGAGAGAAGCCTGGAGAGGACGAGCAGAGAAAAGCCTGGAGAGGACGAGCAGAGAAAAGCCTGGAGAGGACGAGCAGAGAGAAGCCTGGAGAGGACGAGCAGAGAGAAGCCTGGAGAGGACGAGCAGAGAAAAGCCTGGAGAGGACGAGCAGAGAAAAGCCTGGAGAGGACGAGCAGAGAGAAGCCTGGAGAGGACGAGCAGAGAGAAGCCTGGAGAGGACGAGCAGAGAGAAGCCTGGAGAGGACGAGCAGAGAAAAGCCTGGAGAGGACGAGCAGAGAGAAGCCTGGAGAGGACGAGCAGAGAGAAGCCTGGAGAGGACGAGCAGAGAGAAGCCTGGAGAGGACGAGCAGAGAGAGCCTGGAGAGGACGAGCAGAGAGAAGCCTGGAGAGGACGAGCAGAGAGAAGCCTGGAGAGGACGAGTAGAGAGAGGCCTGGAGAGGACGAGTAGAGAGAGGCCTGGAGAGGACGAGCAGAGAGAAGCCTGGAGAGGACGAGCAGAGAGAAGCCTGGAGAGGACGAGCAGAGAGAGGCCTGGAGAGGACGAGCAGAGAGAGGCCTGGAGAGGACGAGCAGAGAGAAGCCTGGAGAGGACGAGTAGAGAGAAGCCTGGAGAGGACGAGCAGAGAGAAGCCTGGAGAGGACGAGTAGAGAAAAGCCTGGAGAGGACGAGCAGAGAGAAGCCTGGAGAGGACGAGCAGAGAGAGGCCTGGAGAGGACGAGTAGAGAAAAGCCTGGAGAGGACGAGTAGAGAGGAGCCTGGAGAGGACGAGTAGAGAGAGGCCTGGAGAGGACGAGCAGAGAGAAGCCTGGAGAGGACGAGTAGAGAGGAGCCTGGAGAGGACGAGTAGAGAGAAGCCTGGAGAGGACGAGTAGAGAGAGGCCTGGAGAGGACGAGTAGAGAGAAGCCTGGAGAGGACGAGCAGAGAGGAGCCTGGAGAGGACGAGTAGAGAGAGGCCTGGAGAGGACGAGCAGAGAGAAGCCTGGAGAGGACGAGTAGAGAGGAGCCTGGAGAGGACGAGTAGAGAGAAGCCTGGAGAGGACGAGTAGAGAGAGGCCTGGAGAGGACGAGTAGAGAGAAGCCTGGAGAGGACGAGTAGAGAGAGGCCTGGAGAGGACGAGTAGAGAGAAGCCTGGAGAGGACGAGTAGAGAGAAGCCTGGAGAGGACGAGTAGAGAGAGGACGAGAGAGAGAAGCCTGGAGAGGACGAGTAGAGAGAAGCCTGGAGAGGACGAGCAGAGAGAAGCCTGGAGAGGACGAGTAGAGAGAGGCCTAGAGAGGACGAGCAGAGAGAAGCCTGGAGAGGACGAGTAGAGAGGAGCCTGGAGAGGACGAGTAGAGAGAAGCCTGGAGAGGACGAGTAGAGAGAGGCCTGGAGAGGACGAGTAGAGAGAAGCCTGGAGAGGACGAGTAGAGAGGAGCCTGGAGAGGACGAGCAGAGAGGAGCCTGGAGAGGACGAGCAGAGAGAAGCCTGGAGAGGACGAGAGAGAGATCCCTGGAGAGGACGAGCAGAGAGGAGCCTGGAGAGGACGAGCAGAGAGAGGCCTGGAGAGGACGAGCAGAGAGAGGCCTGGAGAGGACGAGTAGAGAGGAGCCTGGAGAGGACGAGTAGAGAGGAGCCTGGAGAGGACGAGCAGAGAGGAGCCTGGAGAGGACGAGTAGAGAGAAGCCTGGAGAGGACGAGTAGAGAGAGGCCTGGAGAGGACGAGTAGAGAGAGGACGAGAGAGAGAAGCCTGGAGAGGACGAGTAGAGAGAGGCCTGGAGAGGACGAGTAGAGAGAGGACGAGAGAGAGAAGCCTGGAGAGGACGAGTAGAGAGAGGCCTGGAGAGGACGAGTAGAGAGAAGCCTGGAGAGGACGAGTAGAGAGAAGCCTGGAGAGGACGAGTAGAGAGAGGCCTGGAGAGGACGAGTAGAGAGAGGCCTGGAGAGGACGAGTAGAGAGAAGCCTGGAGAGGACGAGTAGAGAGAGGCCTGGAGAGGACGAGTAGAGAGAAGCCTGGAGAGGACGAGTAGAGAGAGGCCTGGAGAGGACGAGTAGAGAGAAGCCTGGAGAGGACGAGTAGAGAGAAGCCTGGAGAGGACGAGTAGAGAGAAGCCTGGAGAGGACGAGTAGAGAGAAGCCTGGAGAGGACGAGTAGAGAGAGGACGAGAGAGAGAGGACGAGTAGAGAGAGGCCTGGAGAGGACGAGTAGAGAGAAGACTGGAGAGGACGAGTAGAGAGGAGCCTGGAGAGGACGAGTAGAGAGAAGCCTGGAGAGGACGAGTAGAGAGAAGCCTGGAGAGGACGAGTAGAGAGAGGACGAGAGAGAGAAGCCTGGAGAGGACGAGAGAGAGAGGACGAGAGAGAGAGGACGAGTAGAGAGGAGCCTGGAGAGGACGAGTAGAGAGAAGCCTGGAGAGGACGAGTAGAGAGAAGCCTGGAGAGGACGAGTAGAGAGAGGACGAGAGAGAGAAGCCTGGAGAGGACGAGAGAGAGAGGACGAGAGAGGACGAGTAGAGAGAAGACTGGAGAGGACGAGAGAGAGAGGACGAGTAGAGAGAAGCCTGGAGAGGACGAGTAGAGAGAAGCCTGGAGAGGACGAGTAGAGAGAAGCCTGGAGAAGACGAGTAGAGAGAGGCCTGGAGAGGACGAGCAGAGAGAAGCCTGGAGAGGACGAGTAGAGAGAGGCCTGGGGAGGACGAGTAGAGAGAAGCCTGGAGAGGACGAGCAGAGAGAAGCCTGGAACTTGGAAGGAGACAGGCACAGCAAGATGCGGCCCTGACCCTGGCCACCGCGTGCTTCCTTGTCTCTGCCTCAGCCTAGTGTGCCTTCCATCTCTCCTCTCTGTGGTTCACTCGTATGCTCGTCTCCTAAGCATATGTATCCCCCCTCTCTCTCTCTCTCTCTCTCTCTCTCTCTCTCTCTCTCTCTCTCTCTCTCTCTCTCTCTCTCTCTCTCTCTCTCTCAGCGTGTGTGTGTTTGCTTGTGTGTGTGTGCGCGCAACTCAAAATCGACACGCGGGTCACTTGTGGCCTCAAGACCCAAGGTCGATAACGAGGCCATGCATGTCCATAAACTAGCCACCCCTAACACACAAGCATGCACGCGTCTTATCATCTTCAGGCGTCATCTAGAGCAGCCAACTCTGGGCCCTAAACATGGCTGCATTATCCATGATCAACTCTACGTCAACCGAAGTTTCTTTGGCACAGAGTTAGTCCCACCTCATACATCTTTGGTACAGAGTTAGTCCCACCTCGTACATCTTTGGTACAGAGTTTAAGTCCCACCTCGTACATCTTTGGTACAGAGTTTAAGTCCCACCTCGTACATCTTTGGTACAGAGTTTAAGTCCCACCTCGTACATCTTTGGTACAGAGTCCCACCTCGTACATCTTTGGTACAGAGTTTTAAGTCCCACCTCGTACATCTGTGGTACAGAGTTTAAGTCCCACCTCGTACATCTTTGGTACAGAGTTTAAGTCCCACCTCGTACATCTTTGGTACAGAGTTTAAGTCCCACCTCGTACATCTTTGGTACAGAGTTTAAGTCCCACCTCGTACATCTTTGGTACAGAGTCCCACCTCGTACCACGGCTCAAGATGTTCAGCCACGCCATAAACGCTCACGAGCCAGGATGTACAGCAAAATCCGAAGGGCGAGTTTGTCTTTTGGTTTGTTTATTTATTCCTAGAAAAGGGCTTCAGTATTATTTGTCAAAGGCTTGGCGACAAAATTAACCAAGCCACCTCCTTATCTGCGAGGGGAAAGCTTGTTCCAATAGGTCTCTTCACATAGCATGCCCAGCGTAATGTCCTTCAAGAACTGACAACACTAGGGATGTCTCCGTGACTGTTAGACCA
>JAWQFJ010034803.1:0-2500 GCA_034096865.1 Theodoxus fluviatilis | reverse complement strand
GAATGGCCTCATTAAAATCGCGATAAAATCGAGTACACTTTAAGTTGAATTCACAACTCCTTTCTCAACATGGCAACCGCCAGGTTTCTATGTAGTTCTCGGAAATACCTCCAAACGCCACACCTGGCACACCTGGCTGTGTGACAGCCCGTGACTGTTTCCATCGTCCCTGATTGGCAATTACCTGCACGCCGTGACGGCATTCTGGCTTCAGTCTGACAACAGTTAGACTGCGAGGAAGACATGCTTTCTCAGGGATGCTCATACAGGCCTCGCCACGCTCACTGTCATCCGGCCTCCATACCACACAGCTGTCCTGCCTCCACACCACACAGCTGTCCTGCCTCCATACCACACAGCTATCCTGCCTCCATACCACGCAGCTGTCCTGCCTCCTTACCACACAGCTATCCTGCCTCCATACCACACAGCTGTCCTGCCTCCATACCACACAGCTATCCTGCCTCCATACCACGCAGCTGTCCTGCCTCCTTACCACACAGCTATCCTGCCTCCACACCACACAGCTGTCCTGCCCCCACACCACACAGCTGTCTTGCCTCCACACCACACAGCTGTTCTGCCTCCATACCACACAGCTGTCCTGCCTCCACACCACACAGCTGTCCTGCCTCCATACCACACAGCTATCCTGCCTCCTTACCACGCAGCTATCCTGCCTCCACACCACACAGCTGTCCTGCCTCCATACCACACAGCTATCCTGCCTCCTTACCACACAGCTGTCCTGCCTCCATACCACACAGCTATCCTGCCTCCATACCACACAGCTATCCTGCCTCCTTACCACGCAGCTATCCTGCCTCCACACCACACAGCTGTCCTGCCTCCATACCACACAGCTATCCTGCCTCCTTACCACACAGCTGTCCTGCCTCCACACCACACAGCTGTCCTGCCTCCATACCACACAGCTATCCTGCCTCCTTACCACACAGCTGTCCTGCCTCCTTACCACACAGCTGTCCTGCCTCCATACCACACAGCTATCCTGCCTCCTTACCACACAGCTGTCCTGCCTCCATACCACACAGCTATCCTGCCTCCATACCACACAGCTATCCTGCCTCCATACCACACAGCTATCCTGCCTCCTTACCACACAGCTGTCCTGCCTCCATACCACACAGCTATCCTGCCTCCACACCACACAGCTATCCTGCCTCCTTACCACACAGCTATCCTGCCTCCATACCACACAGCTGTCCTGCCTCCACACCACACAGCTGTACTGCCTCCATACCACACAGCTATCCTGCCTCCATACCACACAGCTGTCCTGCCTCCACACCACGCCGCTGTCCTGCCTCCATACCACGCAGCTGTCCTGCCTCCATACCACACAGCTATCCTGCCCCCATACCACACAGCTGTCCTGCCTCCACACCACGCCGCTGTCCTGCCTCCATACCACACAGCTGTTCTGCCTCCATACCACACAGCTATCCTGCCACCATACCACACAGCTGTTCTGCCTCCATACCACACATATATCCTGCCTCCATACCACACAGCTGTTCTGCCTCCATACCACACATCTATCCTGCCTCCATACCACACAGCTGTTCTGCCTCCATACCACACAGCTATCCTGCCTCCATACCACACAGCTGTCCTGCTTCCATACCACACAGCTGTCCTGCTTCCATACCACGCAGCTGTCCTGCCTCCATACCACACAGCTGTCCTGCCTCCATACCACACAGCTATCCTGCCTCCTTACCACACAGCTGTCCTGCCTCCATACCACACAGCTGTTCTGCCTCCATACCACACATCTATCCTGCCTCCATACAACACAGCTGTCCTGCCTCCATACCACACAGCTGTTCTGCCTCCATACCACACAGCTGCCCTGCCTCCATACCACACAGCTGTCCTGCCTCCATACCACACAGCTGTCCTGCCCCCACACCACGCCGCTGTCCTGCCTACATACCACACAGCTGTTCTGCCCCCACACCACGCCGCTGTCCTGCCTCCATACCACACAGCTGTCCTGCCTCCATACCACGCCGCTGTCCTGCCTCCTTACCACACAGCTGTCCTGCCTCCATATCACGCCGCTGTCCTGCCTCCTTACCACACAGCTGTCCTGCCTCCACACCACACAGCTGTCCTGCCTCCACACCACACAGCTGTCCTGCCTCCATACCACGCCGCTGTCCTGCCTCCTTACCACACAGCTGTCCTGCCTCCATACCACGCAGCTATCCTGCCTCCTTACCACACAGCTATCCTGCCTCCACACCACGCAGCTATCCTGCCTCCTTACCACGCAGCTATCCTGCCCCCACACCACACAGCTGTCCTGCCTCCTTACCACACAGCTGTCCTGCCTCCATACCACGCCGCTGTCCTGCCTCCTTACCACACAGCTGTCCTGCCCCCATACCACGCCGCTGTAATGCCTCCTTACCACACAGCTGTCCTGCCCCCACACCACGCCGCTGTCCTGCCTCCTTACCACAAGCTGTCC
>JAWQFJ010034802.1:0-13922 GCA_034096865.1 Theodoxus fluviatilis | reverse complement strand
ACACAGCTGTCCTGCCTCCACACCACGCCGCTGTCCTGCCTCCATACCACACAGCTGTTCTGCCTCCATACCACACAGCTATCCTGCCACCATACCACACAGCTGTTCTGCCTCCATACCACACATATATCCTGCCTCCATACCACACAGCTGTTCTGCCTCCATACCACACATCTATCCTGCCTCCATACCACACAGCTGTTCTGCCTCCATACCACACAGCTATCCTGCCTCCATACCACACAGCTGTCCTGCTTCCATACCACACAGCTGTCCTGCTTCCATACCACGCAGCTGTCCTGCCTCCATACCACACAGCTGTCCTGCCTCCATACCACACAGCTATCCTGCCTCCTTACCACACAGCTGTCCTGCCTCCATACCACACAGCTGTTCTGCCTCCATACCACACATCTATCCTGCCTCCATACCACACAGCTGTCCTGCCTCCATACCACACAGCTGTTCTGCCTCCATACCACACAGCTGCCCTGCCTCCATACCACACAGCTGTCCTGCCTCCATACCACACAGCTGTCCTGCCCCACACCACGCCGCTGTCCTGCCTACATACCACACAGCTGTTCTGCCCCCACACCACGCCGCTGTCCTGCTCCATACCACACAGCTGTCCTGCCTCCATACCACGCCGCTGTCCTGCCTCCTTACCACACAGCTGTCCTGCCTCCATATCACGCCGCTGTCCTGCCTCCTTACCACACAGCTGTCCTGCCTCCACACCACACAGCTGTCCTGCCTCCACACCACACAGCTGTCCTGCCTCCATACCACGCCGCTGTCCTGCCTCCTTACCACACAGCTGTCCTGCCTCCATACCACGCAGCTATCCTGCCTCCTTACCACACAGCTATCCTGCCCCCACACCACGCAGCTATCCTGCCTCCTTACCACGCAGCTATCCTGCCCCCACACCACACAGCTGTCCTGCCTCCTTACCACACAGCTGTCCTGCCTCCATACCACGCCGCTGTCCTGCCTCCTTACCACACAGCTGTCCTGCCCCCATACCACGCCGCTGTAATGCCTCCTTACCACACAGCTGTCCTGCCCCCACACCACGCCGCTGTCCTGCCTCCTTACCACACAGCTGTCCTGCCCCCACACCACACAGCTGCCCTGCCTCCATACCACACAGCTGTCCTGCCGCCACACCACACAGCTGTCCTGCCTCCTTACCACACAGCTGTCCTGCCCCCACACCACACAGCTGTCCTGCCTCCATACCACACAGCTGTCCTGCCCCCATACCACACAGCTGTCCTGCCTCCATACCACACAGCTGTTCTGCCTCCATACCACACAGCTGCCCTGCCTCCATACCACACAGCTGTCCTGCCTCCTTACCACACAGCTGTCCTGCCTCCATACCACACAGCTATCCTGCCTCCATACCACGCAGCTATCCTGCCTCCATACCACACAGCTGTCCTGCCTCCATACCACACAGCTGCCCTGCCTCCATACCACACAGCTGTTCTGCCTCCATACCACACAGCTGTCCTGCCTCCATACCACACAGCTATCCTGCCTCCATACCACACAGCTGTCCTGCCTCCATACCACACAACTGCCCTGCCTCCATACCACACAGCTGTTCTGCCTCCATACCACACAGCTGTCCTGCCTCCATACCACACAGCTATCCTGCCTCCATACCGCACAGCTGTCCTGCCTCCATACCACACAGCTGTCATGCCTCCATACCACACAGCTGTCCTGCCTCCATACCACACAGCTGTCCTGCCTCCATATCACACAGCTGTCCTGCCTCCATACCACACAGCTGTCCTGCCTCCATACCACGCAACTGTCCTGCCTCCATATCACACAGCTATCCTGCCTCCATACCACGCCGCTGTCCTGCCTCCATACCACACAGCTGTTCTGCCTCCATACCACGCCGCTGTCCTGCCTCCATACCACACAGCTGTCCTGCCTCCATACCACGCCGCTGTCCTGCCTCCATACCACACAGCTGTTCTGCCTCCATACCACGCCGCTGTCCTGCCTCCATACCACGCCGCTGTTCTGCCTCCATACCACACAGCTGTCCTGCCTCCATACCACACAGCTGTCCTGCCTCCATACCACGCCGCTGTCCTGCCTCCATACCACACAGCTATCCTGCCTCCATACCACGCCGCTGTCCTGCCTCCATACCACGCCGCTGTCCTGCCTCCATACCACACAGCTGTCCTGCCTCCATACCACACAGCTGCCCTGCCTCCATACCACGCCGCTGTCCTGCCTCCATACCACACAGCTGTCCTGCCTCCATACCACACAGCTGTTCTGCCTCCATACCACACAGCTGTCCTGCCTCCATACCACACAGCTGTTCTGCCTCCATACCACACAGCTATCCTGCCTCCATACCACACAGCTTCCCTGCCTCCATACCACACAGCTGCCCCGTCTCCATACCACACAGCTGCCCTGCCTCCATACCACACAGCTATCCTGCCTCCATACCACACAGCTATCCTGCCTCCATACCACACAGCTTCCCTGCCTCCATACCACACAGCTGCCCCGTCTCCATACCACACAGCTGCCCTGCCTCCATACCACACAGCTGTCCTGCCTCCACACCACACAGCTGCCCCGCCTCCATACCACACAGCTGTCCTGCCTCCATACCGCACAGCTGTCCTGCCTCCATACCACACAGCTATCCTGCCTCCATACCACACAGCTGTTCTGCCTCCATACCACACAGCTGCCCCGCCTCCATACCACACAGCTGCCCTGCCTCCACACTACACAGCTGCCCCGCCTCCATACCACACAGCTGTCCTGCCTCCACACCACACAGCTGCCCCGCCTCCATACCACACAGCTGTCCTGCCTCCATACCGCACAGCTGTCCTGCCTCCATACCACACAGCTATCCTGCCTCCATACCACACAGCTGCCCTGCCTCCATACCACGCCGCTGTCCTGCCTCCATACCACACAGCTGTTCTGCCTCCATACCACACAGCTGTTCTGCCTCCATACCACACAGCTATCCTGCCTCCATACCACACAGCTGTTCTGCCTCCATACCACACAGCTGTCCTGCCTCCATACCACACAGCTATCCTGCCTCCATACCACACAGTGGTTCTGCCTCCATACCACACAGCTGTCCTGCCTCCATACCACACAGCTGTCCTGCCTCCATACCACAGAGCTATCCTGCCTCCATACCACACAGCTGTCCTGCCTCCATACCACACAGCTGTCCTGCCTCCATACCACGCAGCTATCCTGCCTCCACACCACACATCTGTTCTACCTCCATACCACGCAGCTTCCCTGCCTCCATACCACACAGCTGTCCTGCCTCCATACCACACAGCTGCCCCGCCTCCAAACCACACAGCTATCCTGCCCCCATACCACACAGCTGTCCTGCCTCCATACCACACAGCTGTCCTGCCTCCATACCACACAGCTATCCTGCCTCCGTACCACACAGCTGTCCTGCCTCCATACCACGCCGCTGTCCTGCCTCCATACCACGCCGCTGTCCTGCCTCCATACCACGCCGCTGTCCTGCCTCCATACCACACAGCTGCCCTGCCTCCATACCACACAGCTGTCCTGCCTCCATACCACACAGCTGTCCTGCCTCCATACCACACAGCTGCCCTGCCTCCACACCACACAGCTATCCTGCCTCCATACCACACAGCTGTCCTGCCTCCATACCACACAGCTGTCCTGCCTCCATACCACACAGCTGTCCTGCCTCCATACCACGCCGCTGTCCTGCCTCCATACCACGCCGCTGTCCTGCCTCCATACCACACAGCTGCCCTGCCTCCATACCACACAGCTATCCTGCCTCCATACCACACAGCTGCCCTGCCTCCACACCACACAGCTGCCCTGCCTCCATACCACACAGCTATCCTGCCTCCATACCACACAGCTGCCCTGCCTCCACACCACACAGCTATCCTGCCTCCATACCACACAGCTGCCCTGCCTCCATACCACACAGCTGCCCTGCCTCCACACCACACAGCTGTCCTGCCTCCATACCACACAGCTGTCCTGCCTCCATACCACACAGCTGCCCTGCCTCCACACCACACAGCTGTCCTGCCTCCATACCACACAGCTATCCTGCCTCCATACCACACAGCTGCCCTGCCTCCACACCACACAGCTGTCCTGCCTCCATACCACACAGCTGCCCTGCCTCCATACCACACAGCTGCCCTGCCTCCATACCACACAGCTATCCTGCCTCCATATCACACAGCTATCCTGCCTCCATACCACACAGCTGTCCTGCCTCCATACCACACAGCTATCCTGCCTCCATACCACACAGCTATCCTGCCTCCATACCACACAGCTGCCCTGCCTCCATACCACACAGCTGCCCTGCCTCCATACCACACAGCTATCCTGCCTCCATACCACACAGCTGCCCTGCCTCCATACCACACAGCTATCCTGCCTCCACACCACACAGCTGTCCTGCCTCCATACCACACAGCTATCCTGCCTCCATACCACACAGCTATCCTGCCTCCATACCACACAGCTATCCTGCCTCCACACCACACAGCTATCCTGCCTCCATACCACACAGCTGCCCTGCCTCCATACCACACATCTATCCTGCCTCCATACCACACAGCTGCCCTGCCTCCACACCACACAGCTGCCCTGCCTCCACACCACACAGCTGCCCTGCCTCCACACCACACAGCTGCCCTGCCCCCACACCACACAGCTGTCCTGCCTCCACACCACACAGCTGCCCTGCCTCCATACCACACATCTATCCTGCCTCCATACCACACAGCTGCCCTGCCTCCACACCACACAGCTGCCCTGCCTCCACACCACACAGCTGCCCTGCCTCCACACCACACAGCTGCCCTGCCTCCACACCACACAGCTGCCCTGCCTCCATACCGCACAGCTGTCCTGCCTCCATACCACACAGCTGTCCTGCCTCCATACCACACATCTGTCCTGCCTCCATACCACACATCTATCCTGCCTCCATACCACACAGCTGCCCTGCCTCCATACCACACATCTATCCTGCCTCCATACCACACAGCTGCCCTGCCTCCACACCACACAGCTGCCCTGCCTCCACACCACACAGCTGCCCTGCCTCCACACCACACAGCTGCCCTGCCTCCACACCACACAGCTGCCCTGCCTCCACACCACGCAGCTGTCCTGCCTCCATACCACACAGCTGCCCTGCCTCCATACCACACAGCTGTCCTGCCTCCATACCACACAGCTGTTCTGCCTCCATACCACACAGCTGTTCTGCCTCCATACCACACAGCTGTCCTGCCTCCATACCACACAGCTGCCCTGCCTCCATACCACACATCTGTCCTGCCTCCATACCACACAGCTGTCCTGCCTCCATACCACACAGCTGTCCTGCCTCCATACCACACAGCTGTCCTGCCTCCATACCACACAGCTGTCCTGCCTCCATACCGCACAGCTGTCCTGCCTCCATACCACACAGCTGTCCTGCCTCCATACCACACAGCTGTCCTGCCTCCATACCACACAGCTGTCCTGCCTCCATACCACACAGCTGTTCTGCCTCCATACCACGCCGCTGCCCTGCCTCCATACCACACAGCTATCCTGCCTCCACACCACACAGCTGTCCTGCCTCCATACCACACAGCTGTTCTGCCTCCAAACCACACAGCTGTCCTGCCTCCATACCACACAGCTGCCCTGCCTCCATACCACGCCGCTGTCCTGCCTCCATACCACACAGCTATCCTGCCTCCATACCACACAGCTGTCCTGCCTCCATACCACACAGCTATCCTGCCTCCATACCACACAGCTTCCCTGCCTCCATACCACACAGCTGCCCTGCCTCCACACCACACAGCTGTCCTGCCTCCATACCACACCGCTATCCTGCCTCCATACCACAACAGCTGTCCTGCCTCTATACCACACAGCTGTCCTGCCTCCATACCACGCCGCTGTCCTGCCTCCATACCACACAGCTGTTCTGCCTCCATACCACGCCGCTGTCCTGCCTCCATACCACGCCGCTGTTCTGCCTCCATACCACACAGCTGTCCTGCCTCCATACCACACAGCTGTCCTGCCTCCATACCACGCCGCTGTCCTGCCTCCATACCACACAGCTATCCTGCCTCCATACCACGCCGCTGTCCTGCCTCCATACCACGCCGCTGTCCTGCCTCCATACCACACAGCTGTCCTGCCTCCATACCACACAGCTGCCCTGCCTCCATACCACGCCGCTGTCCTGCCTCCATACCACGCCGCTGTCCTGCCTCCATACCACACAGCTGTCCTGCCTCCATACCACACATCTATCCTGCCTCCATACCACGCCGCTGTCCTGCCTCCATACCACGCCGCTGTCCTGCCTCCATACCACACATCTATCCTGCCTCCATACCACGCCGCTGTCCTGCCTCCATACCACGCCGCTGTCCTGCCTCCATACCACACAGCTGTCCTGCCTCCATACCACACATCTATCCTGCCTCCATACCACACAGCTGTCCTGCCTCCATACCACGCCGCTGTCCTGCCTCCACACCACACAGCTGTCCTGCCTCCATACCACACAGCTGTCCTGCCTCCATACCACACAGCTGTCCTGCCTCCACACCACACAGCTGTCCTGCCTCCATACCACACAGCTGTCCTGCCTCCATACCACACAGCTATCCTGCCTCCATACCACGCCGCTGTCCTGCCTCCACACCACACAGCTGTCCTGCCTCCATACCACGCCGCTGTCCTGCCTCCATACCACACAGCTGTCCTGCCTCCATACCACACATCTATCCTGCCTCCATACCACACAGCTATCCTGCCTCCATACCACGCCGCTGTCCTGCCTCCATACCACGCCGCTGTCCTGACTCCATACCACACAGCTGTCCTGCCTCCATACCACACAGCTTCCCTGCCTCCATACCACACAGCTATCCTGCCTCCACACCACACAGCTGTTCTGCCTCCATACCACACAGCTGTCCTGCCTCCATATCACACAGCTGTCCTGCCTCCACACCACACAGCTGTTCTGCCTCCATACCACACAGCTATCCTGCCTCCATACCACACAGCTGTCCTGCCTCCATACCACACAGCTGTCCTGCCTCCATACCACGCAGCTATCCTGCCTCCACACCACACATCTGTTCTACCTCCATACCACGCAGCTTCCCTGCCTCCATACCACACAGCTGTCCTGCCTCCATACCACACAGCTGCCCCGCCTCCAAACCACACAGCTGTCCTGCCTCCATACCACACAGCTGTCCTGCCTCCATACCACACAGCTGCCCCGCCTCCAAACCACACAGTTATCCTGCCTCCATACCACACAGCTATCCTGCCTCCATACCACACAGCTGTCCTGCCTCCATACCACACAGCTGCCCTGCCTCCATACCACACAGCTATCCTGCCTCCACACCGCACAGCTGTCCTGCCTCCATACCACACAGCTGTTCTGCCTCCAAACCACACAGCTGTCCTGCCTCCATACCACACAGCTGATATCTCTCATCCTAGGTTAACTATACATAAGCTGCGAAGTCCTCCCAGATGTGGTACGATAGCCACAGCCCTCTATAATATCCCACGCACTGTTCGTAGAGTCAGTTGCAGACGTATGCCAAGGAAAGTGTCGATAGCTGGCGGTACCAGCGTTAGTAGAGCAGACACAGTGTGTGGTATCGGAGGCAGGACATGTGAGCGGTGTGGAGGCGGATCAGCTGTTTGGTATGGAGGCAGGGCCGCTGTTCTGTGGTATTGGAGGCAGGATCAGGCTGTGTGGTAGGAGCAGGATCGACTGTGTGTTGTGGTATGGCGGACGGAAAACTGTGTGGTTTGGAAGGCGGGGCAGCTGTGTGGTATGGCGGCAGGACAGCTGTTGGTATGGAGGCAGGACAAGCTGTGTGGCTTTGGAGGGGGAGCCCGCTGTATGTTGGTATGGAGGAGTGACAGCTGTTACGTGGTATGGCGCGGCGGACGCTGCGTCGGTATGAGGTGTAGAAACACTGTTTGTTGTGGCGGCAGATAGCGCGTTGTATGAGGCAGATCTAGTCATCCTCTCAACGTACTTCTCTACCTCCCTTGTCCTGACAGCTGTTCGTGGTAGGAGGCAGCTATGACAGCTGGTGGTTATGGAGGCAGGAAGCGGTGGTATGGAGGCACAGAAACAGCTGTGTGGTGTGCACTGCAGGGAAAGCTCGTGTGATAGGGAGGCAGCGAAGCTGTGTGAGTTTTGGAGGCAGACAGCTGTGTGTGTGGAGGAGGATAGCTGTTGGTATGTGAGGAGGGAGCTTGTGTGGAATGGAGCAGGGACAGCTACTGAATGTGCGATGGAGTAGGACAGCGGGTGGTACTGGACGAGCTATGTTGGGCATGGACAGCGGCGTGGTTAGGACGCAGGATAGTTGTGTGGTATGGAGGCCAGATATATGTGTGGTATGGAGGAAGGAAAGCTGGTGCATATGGCGCAGGACGCGGGGCTGTGGTATGAGGCGGACAGCGTTGTGTGGTGCTGGAGGCGGACAGCACGCTGTTGGTATGGAGGCAGGATAGCTGTGTGTGGCATGGAGGCAGGACAGCTGTGTGGTATGGAGGCAGGACAGCTGAGTGGTATGGAGGAGGACAGCTGTGTGGTATGGGAAGGCAGGACAGGCTGTAGTGGTTGGAGAGCAGACCAGCTGTGTGTTTGGGAGGCAGGACAGCGGTCGTGGTATGGAGGTAGGTATAGCGGGGTATGAGGCAGGATAGAGTTTGGATGGAGGGCAGGACATGCTGTTTGTGGTTCGGGAGGCAGGACAGCGGAGTTGTATATGGAGCAGACCGCGGCGCTGTGTTGGAGGCAGGATAGATGTGTTGTTATGAGGCGGACAGCGGCGTGGATAGAGGCAGGACCAGCGGGTGGTATGGAGGCAGGATAGATGTGTGGGTTAGTGTGAGGCAGGACAGCTGGTGTTGGTATGGCAGGACAGCACGGCGTTGAGTATGGAGGACGGACAGTAGCGGCTTGTATAGGACGCGAGGGCAGTGTGTAGGTATGGATGGCAGACAGATCTTGGTCGATGTGGTATGGGAGGCAGGACCGCGGACGCTGGTATGGCTCAGGACAGCGGAGTGTATGTGAGGCAGGGATAGCTGTGTGGTATGGAGGCAGGACAGCGGCGTGGTACGGAGGCGGACAGCTGTGCTGGCATGGAGGCAGGACAGCTGTGTGGCTATGGGAGGCAGAACAGCGGCGTGGTCTGGAGGCAGGAAGCGGCGGGGTAGGGATGGCAGAACAGCGCGGTGTAGGAGGCAGGACAGCGGCGTGGTATGGAGGCAGGACGGCTGGTGTTTATAGAGCAGGGACAAGCTGTGTGGCTACGGGGAGGAAGCGGTGTGGTAGGAGGCAGGAAGCCTGTCGTCGGGTGGACACGCCAGGGCAGCTGTTTGTTATGGAGGATGGAAGTGGTGGTCATGGAGGAAGGGACCTGTGGTATGGAGCATGGCAGCTGTGTGTATGGACGGAGGGAAGCTGGTGTATGGAGGCAGGACAGCGGCGTGTAGGATGGCAGGGCAGCTGTGTGGTATGGATATTCCAGCGCTGTTGTTGGTGTGTTGTAGGCATAAAGTGGTTAGTAGGAGGCATTGCCAGCGTGTGGTGGAGGCAGGATAGTAGTGTGGTATTGAGGTCATGCAGCTCTTTTTATGATTCATAACAGAGTTTGTTATTTTGTGTGGTTAGGGCTTACATCTGTTTTTTATTGTCTCGGTTCCCTTTTTTTTATTTTCAGTACACATCTTTTTTCTCCGTGCCACGTGTCATTACAGTCTTGCGCTGTGTTCTGTGCAAGTTCCAGTACCATCTGTCTCTTGGCTTGTGTTATTGGCCCGCCGACTCCATCATGTCGTGTTCACCCCCCTCCCCCCCCACCCCGAGGGTGTGTGCACTCAGCCCACGACCCCCCCTTTCTCTCTTTCCCCCCCTCTCCTCTTTCCCCTGTACCTTTGCACTGCAGATGGCTTTGACATCGTTGTGTCACTCTTTACGTGTCTGCGCTTGTTATATCCTGATATTGTTTGTTTATTGCTATCGCACCCATGGTATGTGCCCTATGTGTGGCCTCCCGGTGCGACTATTGAATGCTAGCTTTTCGTTTGGGCTGACTGTAACACATGTTTCTCGTTTGATATCTGCTGCACGTATTCCACATGTTTTTTTATTGTTGTCTGTCAGCATCCGGCAGGTACCCCACCTAACTGTGCGTTATAGGCGACGCGTCAGCAGGCACACGTCGTACTTGTTCACGTATTATCAGATATTAGCTGCCAGTCTTAAGCTGAATTCTTTCCAGCCGTAACAGTGAGAGACAAGAAGAGACGTGCCTGTCCATCAGAGGGCCGACTCTTTTTGCTGTGCGCCGCCTTGCTGTTTGGGGAGTTGCGCTGTGGTGTGGGGCGGGCAGCTGCTGTGGGTGTGGATGGGCGGGGCAGCTGTGTGGTAGGGGGCAGGATAGACGTGAGGTATGAGGCAGGGCAGCGGTGTGCGTAGGAGGCAGGATAGAGTGTGGAATGGAGGAAGCGAAGATGTGTTGGTATGGAGGGTAGGACAGCTGTGTGGTTGGAAGGCAGGACAGCTGTGTGGTGTGGGGGCAGGACAGCTGTGTGGTGTGGAGGCAGGGCAGCTGTGTGGTGTGGAGGCAGGGCAGCTGTGTGGTGTGGAGGCAGGGCAGCTGTGTGGTATGGAGGCAGGATAGATGTGTGGTATGGAGGCAGGGCAGCTGTGTGGTATGGAGGCAGGATAGCTGTGTGGTGTGGAGGCAGGATAGCTGTGTGGTATGGAGGCAGGATAGCTGTGTGGTATGGAGGCAGGATAGCTGTGTGGTATGGAAGCAGGACAGCTGTGTGGTGTGGAGGCAGGACAGCTGTGTGGTACTGGAGGCAGGATAGCTGCGTGGTATGGAGGCAGGATAGCTGTGTGGTATGGAGGCAGGGCAGCTGTGTGGTATGGAGGCAGGGCAGCTGTGTGGTATGGAGGCAGGATAGCTGTGTGGTATGGAGGCAGGATAGCTGTGTGGTATGGAGGCAGGACAGCTGTGTGGTATGGAGGCAGGATAGCTGTGTGATATGGAGGCAGGATAGCTGTGTGGTATGGAGGCAGGGCAGGCTGTGTGGTATGGAGGCAGGGCAGCTGTGTGGTATGGAGGCAGGACAGCTGTGTGGTGTGGAGGCAGGGCAGCTGTGTGGTATGGAGGCAGGATAGCTGTGTGGTATGGAGGCAGGACAGCTGTGTGGTGTGGAGGCAGGGCAGCTGTGTGGTATGGAGGCAGGACAGCTGTGTGGTATGGAGGCAGGACAGCTGTGTGGTGTGGAGGCAGGGCAGCTGTGTGGTATGGAGGCAGGGCAGCTGTGTGGTATGGAGGCAGGATAGCTGTGTGGTGTGGAGGCAGGGCAGCTGTGTGGTATGGAGGCAGGATAGCTGTGTGGTATGGAGGCAGGGCAGCTGTGTGGTGTGGAGGCAGGGCAGCTGTGTGGTATGGAGGCAGGATAGCTGTGTGGTATGGAGGCAGGACAGCTGTGTGGTATGGAGGCAGGACAGCGGCGTGGTATGGAGGCAGGACAGCTGTGTGGTATGGAGGCAGGACAGCTGTGTGGTATGGAGGCAGGACAGCTGTGTGGTATGGAGGCAGGATAGCTGTGTGGTGTGGAGGCAGGGCAGCTGTGTGGTATGGAGGCAGGACAGCTGTGTGGTATGGAGGCAGGACAGCTGTGTGGTATGGAGGCAGGGCAGCTGTGTGGTATGGAGGCAGGACAGCGGCGTGGTATGGAGGCAGGACAGCGGCGTGGTATGGAGGCAGGACAGCGGCGTGGTATGGAGGCAGGACAGCTGTGTGGTACGGAGGCAGGATAGCTGTGTGGTATGGAGGCAGGACAGCTGTGTGGTATGGAGGCAGGACAGCTGTGTGGTATGGGGGCAGGATAGCTGTGTGGTTTGGAGGCGGGGCAGCTGTGTGGTATGGAGGCAGGACAGCTGTGTGGTATGGAGGCAGGGAAGCTGCGTGGTATGGAGGTAGAACAGATGTGTGGTGTGGAGGCAGGATAGCTGCGTGGTATGGAGGCAGGACAGCTGTGTGGTATGGAGGCAGGACAGCTGTGTGGTATGGAGGCAGGATAGCTGTGTGGTATGGAGGCAGGACAGCTGTGTGGTATGGAGGCAGGACAGCTGTGTGGTATGGAGGCAGAACCACTGTGTGGTATGGAGGCAGGATAGCTGTGTGGTATGGAGGCAGGACAGCTGTGTGGTATGGAGGCAGAACAGCTGTGTGGTATGGAGGCAGGATAGCTGTGTGGTATGGAGGCAGAACAGCTGTGTGGTATGGAGGCAGAACAGCTGTGTGGTATGGAGGCAGGACAGCGGCGTGGTATGGAGGCAGGGCAGCTGTGTGGTATGGAGGCAGGATAGCTGTGTGGTATGGAGGCAGGACAGCTGTGCGGTATGGAGGCAGGACAGCTGTGTGGTATGGAGGCGGGGCAGCTGTGTGGTGTGGAGGCAGGACAGCTGTGTGGTATGGAGGCGGGGCAGCTGTGTAGTGTGGAGGCAGGGCAGCTGTGTGGTATGGAGGCGGGGCAGCTGTGTGGTATGGAGGCAGAACAGCTGTGTGGTATGGAGGCAGGATAGCTGTGTGGTATGGAGGCAGGATAGCTGTGCGGTATGGAGGCAGGACAGCTGTGTGGTATGGAGGCGGGGCAGCTGTGTGGTGTGGAGGCAGGACAGCTGTGTGGTATGGAGGCAGGGCAGCTGTGTGGTATGGAGACGGGGCAGCTGTGTGGTATGGAGGCAGGGAAGCTGTGTGGTATGGAGGCAGGATAGCTGTGTGGTATGGAGGCAGGATAGCTGTGTGGTATGGAGGCAGGGCAGCTGTGTGGTATGGAGACGGGGCAGCTGTGTGGTATGGAGGCAGGGAAGCTGTGTGGTATGGAGGCAGGATAGCTGTGTGGTATGGAGGCAGAACAGCTGTGTGGTATGGAGGCAGGACAGCTGTGTGGTATGGAGGCAGAACAGCTGTGTGGTATGGAGGCAGGACAGCTGTGTGGTATGGAGGCAGGACAGCGGCGTGGTATGGAGGCAGGGCAGCTGTGTGGTATGGAGGCAGGACAGCTGTGTGGTATGGAGGCAGGACAGCGGCGTGGTATGGAGGCAGGACAGCGGCGTGGTATGGAGGCAGGATAGCTGTGTGGTATGGAGGCAGGACAGCGGCGTGGTATGGAGGCAGGACAGCTGTGTGGTATGGAGGCAGGACAGCTGTGTGGTATGGAGGCAGAACAGCGGCGTGGTATGGAGGCAGGACAGCGGCGTGGTATGGAGGCAGAACAGCTGTGTGGTATGGAGGCAGGACAGCGGCGTGGTATGGAGGCAGGACAGCTGTGTGGTATGGAGGCAGGACAGCGGCGTGGTATGGAGGCAGAACAGCTGTGTGGTATGGAGGCAGGACAGCGGCGTGGTATGGAGGCAGGATAGCTGTGTGATATGGAGGCAGGACAGTTGCGTGGTATGGAGGCAGGACAGCTGTGTGGTATGGAGGCAGGACAGCTGTGTGATATGGAGCAGGACAGCTGGTGGTATGGAGGCAGGACAGCGGTGTGGTATGGAGGCATGACAGCTGTGTGGTATGGAGGCAGGACAGCTGTGTGGTATGGGGGCAGGATAGCTGTGTGGTATGGAGGCAGGACAGCTGTGTGGTATGGAGGCAGAACAGCTGTGTGGTATGGGGGCAGGACAGCGGCGTGGTATGGAGGCAGGATAGCTGTGTGGTGTGGAGGCAGAACCAGCTGTGTGGTTTTTAAAAATGCGAGGCAGGACAGCGGCGTGGTAGGAGGCG
>JAWQFJ010034799.1:0-31020 GCA_034096865.1 Theodoxus fluviatilis | reverse complement strand
CCCCATCACTGCTCCCGTGTGTGGTGTGCTGTGAGGCGGTGGTGTATGTGAACGCGTAGTGTGTGGACATGATGTGCTGTCGTGCGGCGCACGCAGCTTTACAAGAAAAACATTGAAGACGGGGTTGCTTTGGTGCAATTGTCAGGGGGGAGCTGCTTCAGAACTTTGAAGGTTGACATGGACAGATTGGGACAGCTGCTGCAGAGAAGAAGAAGGACGGAGGAAACAAGGCGACGAAGAACAAGGGATTTTTTTTTTTTTTTTTGAGATTCAGAAGGATAGTAAATGTATAGAAAGGTAAGAAGTAAAGGGAGAGGAGTAGAAACTTCATTACCGGGACTTCGACATTTCAAGTTCCTCACTCCAGAGGTGTCTGCATGTGACAGCCTCAGTTGTTTTCTTTAGAATGGAATTGATCAAACTTTATTTCTATGTTGAGGCGGGGCATGTTGCAAAGGAGTATCCAGGAGGAAAATGTTGTTTCGACTTGACGGACGGACATGAATTCTATATATATATCTTCCTCAGGAGTTCGAGTGCAGCACAGTACAATGCACTGGAAAATTATATAAGGAACCGGTATGAAGAGAGAGACAGAGAGACCGAGAGAGACGAGAGTGAGAGAGAGTCGAGAGACGAGCACGAAGAGTAGAGAGGAGAGAGAGAGACTCATATCATTATTCGTCAAGAGATAAAAAATGTTTAGGCATTTCTGCCCTATCTTACAAATTGTCCTTGGCTCATAAAGAAATACGAAATTATGGAGATAAGAAAAAAGTACACAATAGTTAAGATCGATGTACAACAGTTGGTAATGATATGAACACTATGATGGCAGCAAGACAAAGATTGATTTTCAGTAGAACCTTTAGCCACCTGTCACACGCCCAGTGATTTCTCAAGATTCGGAGAGAGAGAGCAGAGAGAGAGAGCCAGAGAAGATGAGCAGAGAGAGCTGAGGAGAGGAGAGACTGGTAGAGAGAGAGAGGAGATTGGGTGAAAGAGAGAGAGGAGTTGGGGGTGTCGGGCACATGTGTCAGCTGGAGGGATATAAAAGTTGGGCCTGTGGAAGGAACGATGGAAACAAAAAGTTAATTCCGAATACACGAACATGTTGTGAATCTATGCATAGCTGTATTTCCTATGCTGTTTGTAAACATTAGACAACGAAAAATGCAGAATCAAATAACATATAAATGATGGCTTAATAACTGAATCTTATGCTCTATGATATTTCAGTCAAAGGTCGACATCATCAGAAAGCATAGTCACGCAAGCTTCAGTAAGTGGAGCAGGACTCCATCACTGCTTCTCTGGCCATGCTACAGGTACGGGTGGAAGCCATGCTACTGAGGGGAGACTTCAACGGCCAGCTGTCCAGCGTGCGTCCCAACATCTTCCTGCTCAACTCCATCTGCAGATCTCTGCTGGACAACCAGTCCATCAAGGCCTTCCTTCGATTCGTCCTCCACGTCGGCAACTTCATCAACAAGGTAGGAGGAGGAGGAGGAGGAGGAGGACGGAGCAAGCTGGCAGCAGAACAGGAATAAGGAACAGCACGATGGAGGCTAGGGACGCAGAAGGAGGCGGCAGCATCCTAGGAGAGGTACTGAGGGGAGCGATGGAGACGAACCGCAGCGAGGAGGACAAGAGCGAGCACTGGAGGAGGAAGAGGGACCGGCATGGTCGGAGGACAAGATGTGCACAAGCTTCATTAAGGAGGAGGATAGAAAGTATGGAAACCAGCATGGATTTTTTGAGGGCAAATGGATGCAAGCAGCTGTATCGGCAGGAGGATCACATGAAACATGAGGGAACCGAGAGAGCGCTGAAACGAGGAGATGAACGTCAACCTAAAAAGAGCGAGTCTGTTACAGGAGAAGAAAGAACTAGAACGCATAGAGCAGGGTCGGAGGTATTAAACCCATAACGACAACTATAAAGAAAGGGAAAACAAACAAAGGAGAACTTCGTAGAAGACGCAAATGCAGCAAAACGAAGAAATAGGGAAGTCAACAATGGCGCGAACATGAGCACTCACAAGAGAAAACCCCACTGCGGAGGCTGCACGTCTCAGGTCCAGGTACGCGAGACTCTAAAGGAACTGCTGAGTAAAGAGGAAGGGGGGGAGGAGCGCTCGGGGGGCTGAAACTCCTAGACGGGAATCGACGGAATCCCCCTAGAGCGGGGAAGCTGGGGAGAACACTCAGACGTCGCGCGAGGACTGAGGAGTGCAGGCTCGAGCACGCGATTACGGAGTATGGGTCACTTAGGACACTGCCAGTGGAGAGCCCTGGCGGAAGCGCCGAAGCCTTCCGCGGATGCGAGAGTAGGAGTGGGAGGACGGATAGCCCGTGCCTCTCCATTTTTTCTGGCTTTCTTTGATTAGATTCAAAATAAGTTCGTTTGAAGGCGTGAACCAAAATCCATTGTAAACTTGCTTGGCAAATTTCGGCATCAAACTTTCTTTAAGCTCGATGACGTCTCCGGTGAGTGTAATCGATTCCATGGCTCTGTGAGCGTGCATTAAAACCGTCAAGCCGGGAGTTTCATAGACGCCTCGCGACTCATGCCGACAAAACGAGTTTCAACGATATCGACTCTGCCCACGCCGTTCTCGCCCGCAATTTGGTTGAGTTCTTCGACTAATTTTGCCGGAGATAAACTTTTGCCGTTTAATTTTGTCGGAGCGCCTTCCGAAAACTCGATTTCTAATTTCGTGGTTTTATCGGGAGCCTGCTGAGGCGATTTGCTCAATTCAAACATCTCATCCAAGGGTTTTTCCCAAGGGTCTTCAAGCATGCCCGCTTCAAAGCTGATATGCATTAAGTTTTCGTCCGAACTCCAAGGCTGCGATTTTACTCGCTTTTACGGGTATTCCGTGAGCGCTTGCGTATGCTATTAATTCGCTTCTTCCGGGATATTGTTTGTAAAATTTTTCTATCTTCCATGGAGCGATAATCTTAATTTCCGGATTCAAACATAAATATCCCATTTCAAAGCGCACTTGATCGTTGCCTTTGCCGGTCGCGCCATGAGAAACATAACCGGCTCCGTGTTTTTGCGCGCATTCAATTTGCTTTTTAGCAATCAATGGCCGCGCCAAAGAAGTCCCCAAAAGATACGTGCCTTCGTAAACCGCGTTCATCTGCATAGACGGGAAAACATAATCGGCGATGAACTCCTCGCGAACGTCTTCGATGATGATTTTGCTGGCTCCCGCTTTTTCGCCTTTGCTTCTTATCTCATCTAAATTTTCAACTTTCTGTCCTAAATCCAGACAAAGACCAATGACTTCGTAACCTTCTTCGACCAGCCATCTACGATAACTGAAGTGTCTAAACCGCCGGAATAAGCCAGCACAACTTTTTTATTTTCCATTTGACGATATGTAATTTTGAATTTGTTAAAGATTTCTAAGAAAAGCGAAATTTCTGCGCTAAAGGTTTGAGATAACCTTATGATTTCGCAAAGACAGAACTTTCAAGGAGATAAATCCGAATTTAAATCCTGAAAATAAAGATAGGGGAGTAATTAGTCAAAAGCGGAAAAGTTGGAAGAAAACAGAAAGACTAATTTATATCACATTTAACCGGCGACTTAGCGTGAGGATTGTTCCGGCACATATAACTGAAAAGCAAAAACAACTCTTTTCTCAAGTCTTTGCGGTGGGTGACACGGTCTATGCTGCCATGTTTGAGAAGGAACTCGGCGGTTTGAAATCCTTCGGGAAGTTCTTTTTTGATTGTTTCACGTATAACTCTCGCTCCCGCAAAGCCGATTGTGGCTTCGGGTTCGGCAATTATAATATCGCCAAGCATCGCAAAACTTGCGGTTACGCCGCCGGTGGTTGGGTGTGTCAGCAGAGAAATATAAGGTAGTGAATGTTGCTTGAGCCTTTTGATAGCAGCCGAGGTTTTCGCCATTTGCATCAAAGAAAGAGTGCCTTCTTGCATTCGAGCGCCTCCCGAGCTGGAGATAAGCAACAGGGGTACTTTGTGATTAATCGCTTCTTCCGCGGCTAGAGCTATTTTTTCACCGACCACAGAACCCATCGAGCCGCCAATAAACGAAAAATCAAAAATGCCCGCCACTAAAGGCAAGCCTTCGATTTTACCGTGCCCGGTGCGAATCGCTTCTATAAGGTTAGATTTTTGTCTCAAAGTTTTAACGCGGTCTTTATATTTTTTTGAATCGACAAAATCTAAAGGATCTTTGGGAACTAAATTATCGTTAATTTCCACAAAGCTGTCGGCGTCAAACAAAAAGTCTATCCTTGATTGGCAATCGATAGGCATATGGTGATCGCAATTTGAACAAACTTTTAGATTCTTAACGAGATCTTTGGAATAGATCATTTCATTGCACTTGGAGCATTTTGACCAAACGCCTGCCGGAACAGAGCTTTTGGTTTCCATGTTAAACACTTTAGGAGTAAGTTTTCGAAACCAGGACGCCATATTATATCAATGGTAAAGTTGTTTAAAAAAATTAAAGTTCAATATCGTTGAGAGGACCGTCGCCATCAAGCGAGTTTTCAGGGGAAGGCTCTAAACTATTGTCGAAAATCGTATTCGGCATAGGATTTAAAGATTCGCATTCCGTTGGCTGCGTTCCTGAAACATAATATTCAAAGTATGCGTCTTCTTCTTTTCCGCAGGCTAGCTTGCCTGTGGATTTGGAAACTTTGACTTGAGCGACTCCGGGCGGTCGGGGAATTTCTCCGCCTTTAAATTCTTCTTTATCCAAACTCACTACGTAGCTCATAAAATCGACCCAAATCGGCGCGGCGGCTCGACCTCCCGTTTCAACGACGCCCAAAGGGATAATCGGAGTGTCGTTGCCAACATAAACCCCGGCGATCAATTCTGGAAGATAGCCGACATACCATGCATCGGTATTATTATTGGTTGTGCCCGTTTTTCCGGCGGAGGGAACCCCTATTTGTTTAGCGATTTGACCGGTGCCGTAATTCACGACGTCGCTCAAAATCGAGTGCATTATAAATGCCGTTTCAGGTTTTATCACAGGCTTTTTTTCTGATATAGATTCAAAAATTAGCTCGCCGTCCCGATCTTCGATTCTCTTAATATAAATCGGCTTTGGAATTTCCCCCGCGTTTGCGAACATCGAATAAGCAATGATGGTGTCAAGTAAAGTCAAAGAACCGCTGCCAAGTGACGCCGATAAATCTTTGGGAACTTTGGAATAATCGATGCCCGTTCTCTCCAAAAGCTCGATAATTTTAGAGACGCCAATATCTAAGGCGATTTTGATTGTGGGGATGTTTTTACTTTTCACGAGTGCGTCGCGGAAGGTAATAATCCCATCGAAATTCCCTCCATAGTTTTTAGGAACCCAAGAGAATTGGTTAACCAAGTCGCTAAATACAAGCGGCGAATCTTCCAAAAGATCGCTTGTTTTATAGTTTAGCTCAAGAGCCGCCGTGTATACAAAAGGTTTAAAAGCCGAACCGGGCTGTCTCATACTTTGCGTTGCGCGATTGAATTGGCTTTTGGCAAAACTATACCCGCCCGCGACTGAGAGAATTGCGCCGGTTTTTGGATTCATCGAGATCATCGCGCCATTATTTTCAGGCGTTTGATAAAGCTTAACGTCGATAGTCTTTTTTTCCATTTTTTCGACTTCCGCTTCGTCAAATTGCGTAATGTCTCTTAATTGCTCCTCGGTCGTATCTACCGCTTCTTCGAGCTTGCATTCAAATTTTTGCTCTTGCGCAGTCATTTCGGCGACCGTTTTTGGGTCTTTTGCCCGAACTAAAATAACGTCGCCAACTTTGAAAACCTTAGTCAAATCTTTGAGTTTATTGTTTTCGTGCACAAGCACATTTAAATCGTAAGTAATCCCCCAATCAGCGTCTTCTAATTTCAACACGCCCAAAAAATCGCCGAGATCCAACTTCAACTCTTTTTGGCTTGCTTCAAGGACAATTGCCTTAAAAATACCGGCGGGGTTATCAAAATTGCCGTCAGTAAGCTCTAGCATAGCGTTTTGATCCAAAGCGTCGTTTTCTAGAATGTTTTTCACAACGCCCCTATAACCATGGCGCATATCGATATTTTCTAATCCTTTTTCCAGCGCGCTTTGCGCTTTAATCTGCAAGTCCAAATCCATAGTGGTGAGAACTTTAAAGCCGCCGGTGTTAAGTTTTTCGTTACCGATGCTTTCCGAGAGTATTCTGCGAATCTCTTCGATAAAATAAGAGATGCCCGGTACCTGCTTTTGTCCGCCCAATTTAAGCAATACGGGGCTTTGTTTTGAACAGATGAGTTCTTCGCGAGTGATGAAATTATTGCGATACATCATCGTCAAAACCAAGTCGCGCCGCTTTTTGGAAATTTCGATATTTCGAGTTGGCGAGTAAAGCGAAGGAGCTTTGAGCAAACCGGCTAACAATGCGGCTTCGGGAATATTTAAATCGGAGAGGGTTTTGGAAAAATAGTTTTGGGCGGCGGCTTCAACTCCATAGGATTGGCGACCGAAAAAAGCTTTATTGAGATATAGTTCGAGGATTTTCTCTTTGGGATAGGCTTGTTCGATTTGAATCGCCAGAAGAATTTCTTTTATCTTGCGTTCGAGGTTTTTATCGCTGGTCAAAAGAAATTGTTTGGCGGTCTGCTGGGTTAATGTGCTTGCCCCTTCCTTAAAAGACCAGCTCATTATATTAACCATCGTCGCTTTGATGATGCGAATCAAGTCGATTCCCGAATGATCAAAAAAACGGCTATCCTCGATGGCAATCACCGCATTCAGAACGTTCTTGGGGATTTGATCGAAGCTAATCAGAATACGTCTTTGTTCATAATATTCGGCAACGAGTTTGTTGTTTCGATCATAAACTTGGGTAGGCAGATTAAATTGATGATCGGCTAAAACTTCAATATCCGGCAAATCCTGATACAGGCTGTAAACATAAAACCCAACCGCCATTGTTACGATGAATCCAAAAGCGACGCAGCCTAAAAATATGCGTATTAGAATTTTCTTTAAACTCCCAAAGGCGGTTTCTTCCTTTTCTTTCTTTTTGCGCGGAGTTTTAAATGTATAAGTCATTTTTATGGATAGCTATAATTCCTTTCGTGTTATTTTCTGAAATTTTTTTCCGCAACTCTTCCGAGTCAAATTTTGCGATACCGACGCCAATTTTGTTCAATTCCATATCTTTAATGATGACGACGTCTTTGGCTTTGAATTCGCCCTCCACAAGTTTAACGCCGACCGCCAACAGGCTTTTGTTTTCTTTGAGGGCTTGGGCGGCGCCTTTGTCGATTTGCAAGTATCCTTTCGCTTCGGCGCTTAGGTTCATCCATGTTCCTCGAGCGTTAATGGTTTTTTTGCGTTGCGGCTTGAAATAAGTTCCCTCGTAGTCGTTCGCTAAAACCTTGGGAATGATGCGCGGTATTTTGCCATAAGTAAGGATAACCGGAATGCCATGAGAGCAGGCAATTTGCGCAGCCCGAATTTTACTGAACATTCCGCCGGAGCCTCCTGCTGAAGTCGTGTTTTTACAAAGTTTGTAAAGATTCTCATCGATTTTTTCCACGTTTCTGATGAGGGTCGCCGAAGAATCTAATTTGGGATCGGAGGTATAAAATCCCTTCACGTCCGAGAGAAGCAAAAGAAACTTAGCCTCAAGCAAAGATGATGTCAAAGCCGCCAACTGATCGTTGTCGCCAAAGGTAGACAGATAACTTTTCACGACGTCGTTTTCGTTAATGATGGGAATTACGTTGTTTTCCAACAAACCATTCAAAATTCTACGAATATTATAAAACGAGTCCTTCATTTTGAAGTCGTTTTTGGTAATCAGGACTTGGGAAATTCTCTGATCAAATTCTTCAAAAAAAGTCAGGTACCACTGAATCAAGCGTATTTGCCCAATGCTGGACAACATTTGCTTTTTCGCTTCCGGTTCGTGATGAACTAAGTTCCCCGCAAAACGTCTTCCTGCACCGACGGCTCCCGAACTCACCAAAACTACATGGTATTGCTTGCGAATCTCGCAAATCTGACTCACAATATCGTGAATCAAGTTAAAGTCTAAATTCCCATGCTCTCGCGTTAAAACGTTTGTGCCTATTTTAACGACAACGATTTCTTTATTTTGGGACATATTATCGAACGGAAGACAATAGAAATAAGCGACGGCGCGCAGTGTATCATGCGCTCGCAATTTTGGCTTAAGCGCAAATAAAGACAAAGCTAAACTTATTTTTTTACGCGCTCAAGAGAGGGCTAATTTGAAAATTCTGGCGGTTTGGAAGATAAGGGTTTGCCGCTTTCATCGTCATGAATTTCTTCTGAGTCCGAAAGCGCGGAGTCAGAATCCGTCTCTCGATCGTGAGGATTAGAAAAATCGGGATCTGCGATTCCAAGATCAAACTCTTCGGGTCTAGGCAAATCATCTAACGAGTTATAACCAAAAACCTCCAAGAAATATGGCGTTGTCGAATATAAAATGGGCTTGCCGGGCAGATTTGAACGTCCCGAAATTTTGATAATGTTGAGAGTCAAAAGCAGTCGGAGAGTGTGACTACAATCAACGGTACGGATGGATTCGATTTGCGCTCGGGTAATCGGCTGTTTAAATGCAATGATCGACATGGTTTGCATCAAAGCCGGCGAAAATCTCATAACTTTAACGCTTTCCAACCTTTTGATCCAAGGCATGCACTCCGAGTTGGTACGAATTTGATAACCCCCACCAACCTTATGAATACAGAAGGCTCTTTTGTTTTGACGATAAAACTGATTTAGCTGCTCGATTAAGTTGATAGCCTGAGACTCTGCTTTCAAAGACAAGACGTCCACGATTACTTTTAGAGATATTGGCAGGTGAGTTGAAAAGAGCAGCGCCTCTAAAAGTATATCCTTAGAGGGTTTGTTGTCAGACATATTTTAAAAACTCGAGCCGGGTTGCGTTAAGAAAAGTTCCTCTTCTGCCGTCGAGGTTCTGCCAAGTATCGCGTTCCGATGAGGATATCTGCCAAAGCGATCGATGATTTCTTTGTGTTTGATTTCGAATTCTAAATTATTTTCTAAACCGGGAGCGCTAAAAAGGATCATCGCTGTTTCATGAATTTTAGCGGATTCGCTGTGCATAAAAGGCATATAAAAGAAGCTTTTTTGCCGAGTTTCGAGTTCCTTGTCGGCGCCTTGAGAAATTCCTTCCTGCGCCAAAACCAAAGCAACGGCGTCCGACGCGAAAGCTAGCGGCGTGTCTCGGTATACGTTGCGAGAAAACTGATCGAGCACGATAATCTCCGCAAGTCTTCCCTGCGCGGTTTTTCTCCAATCTGCCAGCTCCCCTCGAGCGGCGCTTTCGAGCGCTCCAAGAAATCGGCTGCGGATTAATTCATCGAACTCTTCAGATTTTACAAACCAATTCTTAGGTGGAGTTTCTTCATACCAAAATTTAATAATTTCTTGATGTTCCATGGTTAGTTTTGTGTTTCACGTGAAACTATATAATTTTTTCTTCTAGCTGGTTATTATCTGTCAGCGACTCATCAATAATGATACCCTCGCTTAAAGCGTCGCCGGTTGGATCATTGGTCGGTTCTGCCGGATTTACTTGCGGAGCCGTTGGCTGAGCTGGAGGTGCGCCTGATCGGAAGAGTTCGTCGAGATCTAAATCGTTCACTTCAAATATACCCGCCCTCATTAAATTGAAAATACTCTGCATTTCGTCTTTTCTCAAGTAGCTTTTGCTGCCGGGTTGATAGGTATAAAAGCTATTTTCAAAAATGACGTACTCGCATTTAATATCGGGAATTTCCTCGATTTTTTCGAGTCTTGTGTATCCCGTGCGAACATAATCAATCACTCCGCGTATCGCGCAAATGTGATCTCTGATATTCGCGGGACGCTTTAAAGTTTTTCCTTGCTCGTCAAAATAGAACTCTTCGGTGTCTTTAAAAACCGTATATTTAAAGATCACGCCGTCCTTTATTCCAAAATTAATCCCCGCTCCTTCAAGCATATAAAAATGACCGGACTCAACGTTTTTGACGCCGGTGACGTCGCCAAAGAAAACTTTGACTAAACTCGAAACTTTTACGCCCAACTCTAGTGAAAATCTTCCTTCGCCTTTGAACATAAACATGGAATCGTCGGGCATCCTAAAAAAAGCAAAGGAGTTTATTCCTATAGTCAAATCCATTCGGCTTGTATAGACCTGCCCGATTTCAGGTTGTTCGTCGTTGACCACAACGCTTCCGGCGGCGGATACAAGTTTTGCTTCCCCGCCCCACCTTCTGGCTTCGTAAATTTTATCCCAAGTATAGGCGTTGATTTCCTGCGGGCTATATAAACTCAGGGTCAAGCATATTAAAAATGCGATTCGCGTTATTTTTTTCATTATTTTACTACCAGTCTTTATCTACGTTGGGTTTATTGGGCGTCGATTGACTTCTGCCCAGTTCTTTAATGCGTTCCTGCTTTTGTTGTCTAGCTAATTGAAGAAGTTTTTCAAGTTGTTCTTTTGCTTCTTCGGGCGTGATTTTTTTTGCCGAGTCAGCAGTAGTCTCTTCTGCTTGATCCTGCTGTTGGTTTTGTTGCGCTTGATTATTTTGTTCTTGTTCGGACTGCTGATCTTGGGATGAAGAATTTTGCGAATCTTGTTGTTGCTGATTTTGTTGGGATTGATCTTGTTCCGACTCGTTATTTTGATTTTCTTGATTTTGATCGGAAGAGTCTTGCTTTAATTTTTCCAGCGCTTGCTCCAAGTGATACTTGGCGGTATTGGAAGACCTCAAAGCGGGAGTCGCGTTATTGCTTTGCAGGCTTGCAAAGGCTTTTTCTTCTTCGGCCTTTGCTTTTAATATTTCCTGATAAGCCTCATCCATGCCTTTGGGAGCATTTTGAGAGTTATTTGAAAGCAGGCTTTGAGCTTGGAATTCAAGAACGTCGGCGTGGGCGATGTTCTTTTCTTGAGAAGAAAGGAGTTTGACGTCTAAGCTTTTATTATTGCTTGAAATAAAGTCCTCCACGCCGTTCGAAATACTTTCTTGGAGTTTGACGCTTTCTTCGAGCCTTTTCATGAAAGGGACGAAGTAAAACTTCAACCTGACGGTTTTTTCCAGAACTTCGCCGGATCTTCGTTCAGCATTATCGTAGTCGTTAATCTTCAACGAAAAATCCGTTTTCACTAAGCTGGATCTAAGTTCTTCTAATTGTCGAAGCAGCTCTTGCTCCTGCGCCAAGGCTCCGAATTGGAGCGAAAGACTTAGCGTCAAAAATAGTAAGATAAAAATCGCGGAGCGTTTTTTTAAGATTTTCAAAAACATCACTTTGTTGATTACTTTGGGCTCGCAACGATTAAAAATATTCCACACAAGGAAACGAACATGCCCGCAAAACTATTTAGATTGAGCGTTTCTCCAAAAAATAAATACCCTTCGATGGTCACCAACGGCGGGATAAGATAAAAAAGCGAGGTCGTGGAAGAAGTCGCGCGTTCTCGAATTAGATAAAAAAAGATCAAAATAGCGCCGATGGAAAGCGCGAAAACAAGCCATGAAAGCGCAAAAATAGTCTGAACATTCCAAATGACGGACATGGGTTCAAGCAGGTACGCAAAAATAAAAATGAACACTGCCGAAGACAAGTATTGAATGACAACTCCGCTCACAAGATTTGTTTTGACGCAGTATTATTTCTGATATATCGTCCCGAAGTTTATTCCAAACAAACCCAGAAAAACCACAATCGTATTTAATAGATCAATGCCCGAGTTGTTTTCTACTCCCGCCAAGATAGTCAAGCGATCCACAAGAGCAATGGCAATGCCGGCAACCCCTAAAATCAAACCCGCCCATTGCTTGATTTTAATAGGTTCTTTGAGAAAAACCTGAGCGAGGAACGAAGTCAAAACCGGTTGCAAACCTACGATCAAGGACGTCAGAGCGATTGGATAACCTCTTCTGACCGCATAAAATACGGAGCCAAGATAGACCGCTTGAAGCATTATGCCCGCGACGGAAGAGTGAAAAATTTGAATAGGGTTTTTGGGAAAAGATTGTTTCAATAAAAAACAAATCGGCAGCAGTAAAGCCGAGGCGATTAAAAACCTGTAGAAAAGAAAAGTTAAGGGGTCTGCATAGGGCGCGGAAAGTCTTGCTCCCACAAAGCCGGTGCTCCACATCAGCGTAAAAAGAGCGGGCATAAACAACTGAATATTTTTATTCTTAGGCATAGTGGGATTTAAACTTGAAAATGAAATGATTAGAGCAGGCAAAAACTCGCGGGATTTTCATCAAAGCGCTTGGATTAATTGACGTCCCATTTTTTGGATCGTTCGAGCGCTTTGTTCCATCCTTTGAGTAAAGAGCGGGCGCTATCGGAATTTTGCGGGGTAAAAGTTTTATTAATTTTCCAAACTTCTTTTATTTCTTTTTGATTCTTCCAAACGCCAACGGCAAGTCCGGCGAGAAAAGCGGCGCCCAGAGCCGTTGTTTCTTGAATTTGCGGACGAACGATTTCGGCGTCGATTAAATCGGATTGAAATTGGCAAAGGAAGTTATTCGCGCAAGCTCCGCCGTCGACCTTCAAAGTTTTTAAGGGAACGCCGCCCTCTTTTTCCATCAAATTTAATACGTCGTAACTTTGGTAACAAATCGCTTCCAAAGCCGCTCTAACGATATGGTTTTTATTCACGCCGCGGGTGAGACCCTGCATCGAGCCTCTAGCATAAGCGTCCCAATGCGGCGCGCCTAACCCCACAAAGGCGGGAACAATATAGACGCCCAATGAATTTTCCACCGATAGCGCCATTTTTTCGGTTTCGGCGGCGTTTTCAAAAAGATTAAGCCCGTCCCTCAACCATTGGATTAAAGCTCCGGCAATATAAACCGAACCTTCGAGCGCATAGGTGATCTTGTTGTCTATCGACCACGCGATGGTGCTTAAAAGTCCTTGATTGGAGGTTATCCGCCGTTCGCCCGTGTTCATAATCACGAAACAACCCGTTCCGTAAGTGTTTTTTGCCGAGCCTTCCTCAAAGCAAGTTTGTCCAAAAGTCGCCGCTTGTTGATCGCCGGCTATTCCCGCGATGGGTATTTTGGCGCCGAATTCTTGCGCGTCGGTATAGGCGACGACTTCGCTCGAGTTTACGACCTTGGGCAAAACCGACACAGGAATATTAAAGATTTCGCAAAGTTCTTTGTCCCATTCGCCTTTGTTAATATCAAAAAGCATGGTTCGCGAAGCGTTGCTAAAATCGGTAATATGGCTTTTGCCGCCCGACAAATTATAAATTAACCACGAATCGACCGTGCCAACGAGCAAATCGCCGGATTTTAATAGCTCTTTGGCTTGAGAGTTGTTCTCAAAAATCCATCGACTTTTGGAGGCTGAAAAGTAAGCGTCCACGACTAGCCCCGTTTTTTTCTGAATTAAACCCGCCAAGTTTTGTTTTTTTAAACTTTCGCAATAATCGGCTGTTCTGCGGCATTGCCAATTTATTGAAGGAGCAATGGACTTACCCGTTTTTTTATTCCAAACGACGACTGATTCTCTTTGGTTGGTAATTCCTATGGCGGATATGTCTTTTATTTCTAAACGAGCTTTTTTTAAGGTCTCAAAAATCGTGTTTTTTTGAGTTTCCCAAATTTGGTTGGCGTCCTGTTCGACCCATCCCGAGTGCGGATAATGGCAGGCAAGATCTGCGGAAGATGAGGCGAGAGCTTCTCCGTTCTGGTTGAAGAGTATAGATCGAGAACTTGTCGTGCCTTGATCTAAGGCTAATATAATTTTCTGCATGGCGTTCCTGAAAAAGATTTTAACAGACTCAAAATCTATGCGTATCCAAATCAATTTTGGATTGCAAACTTAGGAAAAGGAAATTGGATTGATTATTTCAGAAAAAGCGATTATGAGGAGAATACCGCATGTTATCTGAAAAATGTTTGAAGGGTTTCGTCTCTTAAGATCAATATTTTGCTAAAAGACGATCGGGAAAGAAAGGAGGGTAAATATTCAATTAGGGGCTAACATGCAACCCCCAAGAGTTGTTAAGGTTAAGGAAATCTAAGTCATTCTCTTAAAATATTTTGAGAGCTATGGTCGCGGCTAATATATTAATATTAGATATCGTGATCGAATCTAAATTTGCATCGTCTTGTATTTTTCCGGTTGGGCTACCTAAACCAAGTTCGTAAGAAAGGGTGAGAAAATGGCTATCTTCGTCTATCATCAATCCAATGACGGCGGCAAAATAGTTGCCTTCGGCTTTTGGGTTTTTCGTAAAGATTCGAGCGCTAGTGCTCGAGATTTCTGGTCCAACGACCAATTCGTATGAATTCGTAAGGGTATATAATCCGCCAAGATTAAAAGAAAGACCATTCCCAAAATCAAATCTGTAGCTAGCTTGAAGCGCAGCGCGAGTATAATTGATATATTCTTTTTTAAGAGTCGCGACGCCTTTGAAATAGTCAATTTCGACATAGATAGGAAATTGGAAGTTGTAGGCAATGGCTACACCAGACGAGTCAGTGCTGAATGTTCCTTTTAAATCGTTAAGACCGTTATTTCTTTTGACGGTTTTTTCGAAAGTGTTGGAACTGCCTTGTTTCCAACCGATGTAAAAACCTTCTCCAAAACTGAGAGGCGCAAAAGCGAGAAGAAGCCCTGTAACTAAAATAATTTTTTTCATAATCAACAAAATTTAACGAATGATAAAAAATAGCTTAGCTAATTAGATTATTTATTTATTGCAACATTATGCCGCGTATTGCGGAAAATAATTTCAATAACCGCTCTTATAGAACGTAAAATGTCATACAGTTTAAATGTTAACCGCATTGGATCTTTAAAACCAAACTCTCCGGCGTGGCTTGCAATCTGTTCCGATATTGCCGCCGCGAAATCCGGAGGAAGATTAGGATATGAATCTCTGCTTCAATATATTTCGAAGAAAAACGTCGATTTTTTCGACAGATTTCCCAGCATTCAGATTGAAGATAACGCTTCCGAGGCAAACTTTCCCAAAACAAAAACCAATAACTCCGCAATAAATATCGATTGGGTTTGCAAGCTTCAAGAGACGGTTTGCGATGAGATTTGCAACTTGCGGAAGCAGCGCGTGTTTCCTTTAATCATCTCCGGCGATCATTCGTCTGCGATTGGCATTGTCGCCGGAATTAATAAAGCCCACCCTCGAGATGTGATTGGAATCATCTACATCGACGCTCACGCCGACTTTCACTCACCTTTTACTTCGCCGTCCGGCAATATTCACGGCATGAGTTTGGCGGCGGTCTGCGGACTCGACCATCAAGAGCTTGCGAAGAATAATCCCGACGCCGAAATCATTGAACGTTGGCGCAGGTTAAAATCATTGGCTCCCGATTCCGTTCGAATTAAACCCGAGCATATTGTTTTTTGCGCCGTTCGCGATTGCGAGTCGGAGGAAATTTCCGTAATGCGCAAATTGAACATCAAGAACTTTACCGTTGATGAAATCAGAAAAAACGGAGCCGAGCAGACCGCAGCAGAGGTACTTAAAATTTTAGCCGGCTGCGACCAACTCTACATATCTTTTGATATCGATAGTTTGGACTCCGGAATCGCGCCGGGCACCGGCACGCCCGTGAGCAACGGGCTGAATCCAAACGAGGCTCTGACTTTTTGCAGGAGTTTAATTAAAGAAAAAAAAGTATGCTGCTTTGAGTTGACGGAGGTTAATCCTACGAGAGATCGCTCAAATCTCACGCTTTCTCACGCCTCCTCGCTTTTGGAAGGCGTAACTGAAGATTTGATGCGATATTATTAGCGAAAATTCGAAATATTTCTTTTGCGGTTTTTTGTTGGAAAGGGCTTTATAAAGATTAACCACATTAATGATCAGTTTTTCATATGAATAATTTTTCATACTTAAAACACCTTTAAAAATGTGGCTGGATCAAAAACTAATATCGGTCAAAAAAAAGATATTTTTTTGAAGATTTTACTTGTTATTAAAGAGGGCGAGGTCGCCGGGGTCGCCGAGTCCCGAACTTTTTTCTGAGATAAACCTTTCGATGACTTTCGTGATTTCGTAGCGGAAAGGTTTGTCAAGGTAGTTTTCTCTGGAGCCTTCTTCGTAGAAGTATTTGCAAATCATTCTCATTTGATCTTTTTTCGCGGGATAGGCTTTCGCAAGCGCGTAAGTTGAAAGGCAGCACTGGAACAAATGGTAGTGCGATTTTATTTTCCCAATCATATTCGGAAAAGAGTTTTCAAATCCTTTGCTTTTGAGGCTCGCGTGGATGAGTGAAAAGAAATGCTCTATCCAATTCGTTTCTCGCGGCGAACTTCCAATTTGGTTATGGATAAAACTGCCCGCGTTTTCCAAGTCATTGGAAAGGAGTAATACCATGCAAAGTCCCCAGAAGTCGTCCATGCTTTCAACTTTGTTTCTGTTGGCTATGTCGTTTGCGTTTCCTATATCGAGAGTCAGCTCCGCATTGCAGATATTGTCTAAAAATATCTGATGGAATAAAAAGTAGTAGTTCCAATCTTTGTCATTGTTTTTGGGCAAAGCTTTTTCGAGTCGTTTTTTAGCCTCTTGAATATCCATTTCGAGGATTAGCGCTTTGCCGCCAACATAACCATTTACCATGAGATTGTTTTCATTGAAATCGAGGACTTGACTATATAGCTCGTTGGCTTCGGTTATATTGTCCATGAAATAGGCCTCCAGATTTCCAAGCGCAACCAAACCCGCGAGGTGATCCGGTTTGAGCTCGATCACTTTTTTGAAAGCGTTGCGAGCAAGCGGAAAATTACTCATTTGCCGCTTGTAAAACAAGCCGGTATTTAGCCAAATTTCGGGATCCTCGGGAGAGCGTATCGTTGCTTGGCGATAAACTTTTTCCGCTTCTTCCAAATTTCCTTTTTTCAAAGCCAAGAATTTGCCGAGCGTATGTTGATAATGGGCTTGATCGGGATTCAATTCCGCCGCTTTTTTGAGCGCCGCTTCCGCTTCGTTCAGGTTTTCGGAGGATCGGCTATGAACCCTGCCCAGACTAGTCCAATATTCGGAAATGTGCGGGTTTATCTCAATCGCTTTTTTGAAACAGGTGACCGCCTCGTCGGTGTCGACTAAATGGAAATTGTAGATAATTCCCATCGCGTTCCATGCTTCATGATAATCCGGATCTAGCGCAATCGCTTGTTTGTAATACTCTAAAGCCTCGGCGTACTTTTTTTGATTTTGGTGTAGGTGTTTGCCAAGTCCATATACCGGAATCGGGTTGTTGGAGTCGTTTTCAATCGCTTTCAGGAAAGCCTTTTCCGCTTCAAATTCATTATCGAGATCTTCGCTAAACAGGTTGCCTAATCCATTCCAAGCGGGCGCGAATTCGGGCTTGAAATTAATAACCTCGCTGAGAACTTCCAAAGATTTTTGAGGCTGCTTGTTCTTTTTGTAGAGCACGCCCAAATAATACTTCTCCCACTCGGGAGATTCGCTGCTTTCAAGACAATCCAGCAATATTTTCTCCGCGATTTCGTAGTAGGCTTCTAATTCAAAGATTAAAAACTCCGCGAGTTTAAAAGATTTAAAGCCGTTGATTTTATCTTTGTGCTTGTTCAATAAATCTAACAAATCCTAAAGATCTTCTGTTTTTCCGAGATTGACCAGATACCTAATCATGTCCATCAGCGTGGAGTCGTCTATGCTTTTGGAGAGACCCATCAGTTTATCGATTAATGCTTTTTTGCCTTCAAAGTCATATTTCGAGGCAAGCTTAATCAGGAATCCCGTTAATTCGGGGTGGTTTTCTTCCAAGACCGATTCATAAGCGTCGTTAAGCAGTTCTCCCATGCTTAAAAAAGAATTCGCGTAATCTTTTTCGGTATTCAGACAATTCAGCCAAAATGCTTCGAGAGATTTAAAATCTTCGGAGCCTTGAGGCGTCGTCAGGTATTTTTCAGCGATAATTTCTTTAAGCACATTATTATAAGCAGCGTCGAAGCCGTGCAAAAAGAAAAACCACTCTTGGAAGACCTTGTCCGAAAGTTTGGAAAGAACGATAGAGTCCTGCTCCATCGGCATAACCGCTGTTAGCTGAAGAGCGTTTTCCGTGTCGTTGCCGCCTAACTCTTCTAGCACTCTTTGTTTTTCGCCGATGTTTATCGCATCATAAAAGGCGATTGCGGTTAAGAATTTTTCAAGGTTTGGAAATGCGTCTGGATTTTGGGGAGAAAACTCCATCCTTTTTCGCTCGATTTCGTCTTCAGCGCTCAAAGGCCAATGCCAGTTTATGAGAGAGTTCGCATAGGCGTCTTCGTTTTACGAGCGTTCGCTAAATTGAAAGTTATCGATGTCGTTGTCATCGGCTTCCCGAGTGATGTGGCTGCTTGAAATGACCGGCAGATTATTTGATAATCCAAAAATGCTGGCTTCGTCCTGAAAGTAGTCGCCAATATTCAATTGTTCTTCGTTTAGAGAAGGATCGTTTTGGGAATTCAAGTCTATTTCCCGAGCGTCAAGTTCTTCCGCGTAAGAGTCGGCTAAATCGCCGGCGTTGACTTTGTGGAGCAAGTGATTTGCGAATTCCTTCACCTCATCAAAATATCTGCCGTGCGCGCTTTCCGAGATCAGATGACATTCGGAAAAAAACAATTCGGGGGAGTAATGGATATGGAAAAAATCCGCGTCTCCTTCTCGGTAATCTTCGACTAATCTTAATTTATTTTGCGCGAGCGTTTTCGCTTGTTCATATTTTTCTTGGTAAACACCTTGGTCGTCGAGAGGACAAGGAGAAAAAACTAAGTCCGTTTTTTGAGAAAACTCGCCGACTTGAACTAGATTCGTTTCATGAAGAGCTTGAATGCTGTATTCCAAAGCCGTGAGGTTCTGAGTATTCATCCCCGAAACAAAGACAAAGTGATCCGCCAAATGCGTCATGCTCAATTCCAACAGATCAATAGAGTTGAAAGGGCAGTCCATGAGGACAAAATCAAATCCTTTTCCGTCTTCGTAGCGGAATTTTTGCAAGTCTTCTTTAAAGCTTTTTGCTAGGTAACCTAGCTTAGAAAGAGAGGACTTTCTGGAAGGCAGGTGTTTTAATAAATTAGGATAATAGGTTCCGTCCTGCGAAACATCATCGGCAGCCTCTTCAGAAAAATTTCTGACATGCTCGCGTTTGCCGCCTCCATCAAGGAGGGCAAGCTTTCCGTCAGAATTTGAATCAGATCCTAAAGACATCTCTTTGAGCATGCCTGATGGCGGTAGGAACAAAATTTTATTTTCCTCGGAGTTATAAAATTTTTCCATAATATCGGAGACTCCCAACTTTGGGGCTTTTCCTAATGGGGAACTTTTGAGGCGTTGGCATGAAAGTCCGGGAGAGTGCAAGTCAAAGTCGATTAACAAGACCCTTTTTCCAATTGAAGCTAAATATATTCCGCAATTAAGAACTAAAGAAGTTGTTCCTAAACCTTGTTTATAGCCAAAAAAATGTACGAACTTCATGTATTACCTTGTTCAGATTGTTTGTTTAAAAAAATAGTTTCATGTGAAACATAAAACAACGTCAGACTTATATAAGGTTATGCAAAATTTCAATGCGCAAAGCCCCAAGCCAGCATGAAAAGATTTGAAAAATAGTTTTAGGCGTTATTTCATTGTTCCATTCATGATTATCTCTTTGTTGTTGAAGTTAAATATTTTAAACGTTTGGTGAACTCTAGGGGGCGGCAATGTTTATAAATATTTATTTGAGTTATGGCGGGAAGTTTTCATAATAATCGTGGGTTTATGAAAACATTAGCCGTTCGGAAGTTGCCGCTCGATTGGAGAGAGGAAAAATAATAAGCGTAGACGATCCACAAGGGCTCCAAGAAGCTATCGAACGCCTAAAAAATAACGGCGTAAACCACAAGTTCTTTGTGAATATAGCGACAACAAGCAGGCTTGCCATCGCTTGGCGTTCGATAAAGATTAATCGCGGTTGTGAATCACGTTAATGATCAAGGGTTCGACATTAGCGTATATGGAACCGATATTAACATTAGCTTTTGGTCTGACGATTATATTGTAATTAACATCGCCGGTCGCATCGGTATTGTTGGGAGTGAGTCTGAAGCTTTTTGTGGTGTTATAGTCGGTAGAGTCGAACGTCAGATTAATTTTGGCAACCCAAGGATCGGAAGCGCTTGCTGACATTTCTTGTAGTAATCCGCCGTTGGCAGGGTTGTCGGAAACTATCTCTAAAGTAACTCTCGCATTAGGGTTACCGTTCAAATAGACTCCGATTATCTCGGCTAGGTTTTGATTTCCGGCGGTCGATTCCTGCGTTACCAGCGGAGATCTGGTCGTAGTCATAATTCTAGCGTTGGGGTCGTCCCTGTCTAAAACAAGAATAGACTTTATTGCATCGGAAAATTTTTCACGCGGGACCAACCGCAATTCGACTTGCCTATCACCATCGACGCTCATGTCTTTCGCGGCGGAAAAAGTGAATTTTTGCGCGATATCCCAATTGTTCCTCGAGAAAACGAGCGTCCTTGAACTTAAAGATATTTGAGTTTCATCGGTGACGACGTCTAACGTTATATCATTAGCGGGCTTGCTGGGTAATTTAACGCTCATAGTCTGTGACGCGCCGTATTCCGAAATTTGGCATGAAACGCCGCAAGTTGAGGTAGTCAATAAATCTGTTGGCTCGTCATCTTTATTATTAACACGGATTACAGTTGTTGTGTTGACTAAGGAGCTATAACTATTCGACGTTGTTTTGTCAGAGACTTGAATTCTTAAATAGTAGTCACTATCTCCATCACTGAGGTTGTCATCTTTTGGATAAAGCGTAAAAAACCTCTCCATATTGTTTTCATCTAATGTAATACTGGTGGGGAGGATAGTTCCTTCTAAAGTATCTTCGGAATTCGCAAATTAATTACGACGTTGGTTCCGGTTTCCGGAGCTTTGCTAAAAACGAAGCTGAGTTTGACGTTATCTATGCCCTGATCGGACTCCCAAGTCGTAATATTCTTGGTAGAGTACTCAATTCTATAACCCGTTTCATCAATATCGCGACTCGTAACGCTAAAGTATTTATTCAGATGTGAAGCGTATTCCGAATTATTAGAGCTTGTTATCGTAATATCAATTTTTTTGTCGGTATCCTGAGCATCGGTTTTAGTTGCGTCAGAAGAGTAGGGTAGCACTTTAACGGATTGGGGTATATTCCAATTAGTGGCGTCGAAAGACAACGATGTTGAATTAACGCGAATGAAGTCTACGCTAGCACTAAAATTGTCAGAAGGGTTGATAAGGCTTGCAGTAGCAGTAAAAAGTAAGAGCGTGACGCTATTCTTCGGTCGAGTGGTTAAAGACACATTAAAAGTCATTCCTTCTCCATACTCTAAAATCGAGCAATTAATATTATTATTAATAGGTAATTCCGTCGAGGCTTTCGAGGAGGAACAATAATTTGAATCTAAAGCGACCAAAATTTCTTTTCTCGAATCTTCGTCAATCGCGTTAAAATTCATCTTTACTCTCTGTAAAGAAGCATAGGCGCCGGGAGCGTTTTCATCGGCAAATATGTAGGTTTTAACCAGCGAATCCTCGTCTAAGTTATAATCATCAACAATATTAAAAGTAAAGTCTTGAGCGGTATTCCAATTATCCGGCGTGAAAGTAATACTGGAAGGAGATAAATAGCCTTCAGCCTCATTGTCCGATATGACTTTCAAAGTTAAGTTACCCACAGGTTTTGCAGAAAGCTTAACGTTAAGTTTGTGGGATGTGGAATTATCGCCGGCGGCTTCCGTTTCCCAGACCGGAATGATTTCGTCGGCGTCAAAGCTTTGACCGTTTTTGGTGATAATCAGTTTAGCGACCTCATTATCTTTATTTTTGAAGTAAATAGTTTCAGGCGCTAAAGTCTTGTAGCCGGAATTATCGCGCGTGTTGGCAGCATTAACCGCAAACTGAATTCCATAGGTTACGTCTCCGTCGGCTAAGTCGTCGTTAACGCCGCTAACGGTAATAGAGACGTCGTTATTCCAATTATCGGGGTCGATAATTACTTGAGTTTCATTGGGATAGCCCTCTTTCCGATTTAAGCTAGAAACATCGATATGGACATCTCCCGTTGGTTTTGAGGCAAGTCTGATTTTGACTTGACCCGACTCGGAACCATTTTCTCCGGTATTCAAAGAAACAGGTGTAATGATTAATTTGGGCGAATCATTATCCAGCGCTAAAAATTGGATATTTATTGGATCGACGTCTTTATAAAAAGGCTCGGTCGTATTTGTTGCTGGAGCAATTGTTAATTCTGCGGTTTGGGCTCCGTCGCTTACTGAATCATCAACTCCGGTAACCTTAATTTCTTGGGGCTGTTTCCAATTTCTTGAATTGAAGGTTAAAGAACTTTTATCTGTTTGAACTTCAGAATTGCTTAATGAAACATTAAAACTAACATCGGAAACCGGAGGACTGCTTAACTTAAAAGAAACCGTGGCGGGAGAGTTAGTATCTCCTTCCAATATTTTTTGTTTATCTACCGTATAAGAGGTTTCGGCTAAAGAGCCAACTTCATACTTAACGGAGATCTTCAGATTGGGCGAAGCGGACTTTAATACTGTGAAAGAGTTTGTGTTTCCTATTTGGTAAGGCATGCTGGTCGCGAAATCAGAGATTGCGATTGGCGTGTTGTACAAGAACAAATAAACCCTAATCGACTGACCCAAAGGCACTTTAAGTTTTACGGTTCGCGTATTTATGTCGACGTACTGAATATCTAGTGCGTTTCTGAGCGAATCTTGTTTGTTTGTTAAGTCCAACTGGAAGGTATCCGGTATGGCAAGAGCCAGTATAGTTCTTGCGAAATTGACTTGACCGACGCTCGCGGCTTTTGTTGAAAGAGATTGTACAGAGTTCAAACTGCTCGATTGAGCTTGGCTTTTTACTTTAACTAAACTGCTGTCAAAGCTAATAGTAGTATTAACCTTTTCATATTGTGATTCAGAAGTCTTGACTTCCGAGGAAGGCGGTTCGCAAGCAACTATGAAAAAGATAAAGATTAAAATGAAGAGACTGTTTTTCATAATGATTTCGTGACGGGGTTAAATATTAAGTATTGTTGGAAACAATAAACTAGAGGCGCAAAAAGTCAACCTTAATCTTCAAGTTTTAAGCAATCTTTAACAAAAAGATGTGGAGTTTCGATTTAAAAAGTAACGACTATTATAAACAAATAGCTTATTTGGATAAGCGATTAACAGCGAATAGTTAATGATAAGTTTCCCGAAAGGCGATACAGAAAGGATTTAGGGGCTAAGGCATGATCTCGAATAGTTTTGATTAGGAAAAAGCCGAGGATTTTCTGCAAGTAGGAACTTGCATTAGGATAATTTTAAAGGCGATAAATATTTTTGGGTTTCAAAGTCGATTTGGATTAATTTTCCAAAACTGTCTTTCTGCTTGTCTTCGAAAAAATGAGCAAAGCCTAAGTTTTATTTCCCAAAAGCTCGATCGTAGGGAGTGTGCATTGATTGGATTATTTGTTCGAGGTCTTTGATTTTGGCTTTCCAGCCAATTTCCTTTTCCGCAAAAGAAGCGTCGGCGCGAAGTTCTGGCGGGTCGCCATCTCTTCTGCCAACGATATTGACTTTGAAGTCTCCGAAAAGTCTTTTGGCGGTTTCCGCCGATTCCAAAACGGAAAAGCCCTGATTCGTCCCCAAGTTCAAAATTAGTTCGTTTTTGTTCGCCAGCAAAGCTTTTAAAGACAAAGTATGAGCGGAGGCGAGGTCGGAAACGTGGATATAATCGCGGATGCAGGTTCCGTCTTTTGTGTTGAAGTCATTGCCGAAAATTTTAAGCTCGCTCCGAACTCCAAAAACGGCTTCCATGATGATTGGAAAAAGATTATTTGGCTCGCGCTCCAATCCCAATATTCTACCGGAAACATCATAGCCCACCGCGTTGAAGTATCTTAAAGCCGCGTATTTTAAGCCTTTTAATTTGGCGTGCCAAGCCAGCAATTGTTCGCATGCCAACTTAGTGTAGCCGTAAAAATTGATGGGATCGGTTGGGTGACTTTCGTCGATGGGTAGGTATTTGGGATTGCCGTAAACGGCTGCCGATGAAGAAAAGATAATATTTTTAACGTTCGCTTTGAGCATGGCGTTCAGCAGTTGAATCATGCCGCCAATATTGTGCGAGGCATAACTTTGAGGATCGACCATGGATCTCCCCGCCGCTTTTAAAGCCGCCAAATGAATTACGGCGTCTTTGCCTTGCAGCCGATTTTCCAAGATCTCCAAATCAAGGTATGGGCCTTTTACAAACTTAGCGTCGCCGACAATATTTAACTCCGAACCCGCGGACAAGTCGTCCAAAACTTCGACGTCATAGCCGTTCTCCAAAAGGTCTAAACTAACATGACTGCCAATATAGCCCGCTCCGCCGATAACTAATATTTTCTTTTTTGACATATAATTACTTCATGTAACTTCTTACAAAGGTTTTAACCCCGTCCCGTCTTAAATTGTAGGCAACTTGCTCGGCCTGTTTTTTGTCTGAAAAAGGTCCGGCAATCACATGAAAGTTTGAACTTCTTGGACTTGTTTTCTGAATATCGAAAGGCAGTTGCGAGTAGCTCTGCTCCAATTTTGATTTGTAATTTTTGGCATAATTTGGATCATTAAAGGCGGCGATTTGGATGACATGCTGCCTGTAAGCGATAAAGTCATTTTTGGGGTTCGCGCCTTCGGGAAGTTGAAGGATGCGGAAGCTAACCTTCGCCAAGCCTTTTTCTCTGTAGCCCAGCAAAGTCGCGCCTTTCTCGGTTAAATCCAGAACCCTATTTTCAAAATAAGGGCCTCTGTCGTTAACTCTCAATTTGATGGTTTGGCCATTTTCCAGATTTTTAACCTCGATAATGCTTCCAATCGGCAAATATTTGTGCGCGACGGTCATCGCGTTTTTATCGTAGATTTCACCGTTAGCAGTTTTTTTGCCGTGAAACTGATCGCCGTACCATGACGCAATGCCATAGTATGTTTTTTAATTAATATTTTGATTGGAGTTTTCCGAAGCCCCGCTCCAAGAAGAAGCGGCGTTATTGTTTGAAGGCGAATAAGAATTTTGATTGAGAGTTTCTTGCCAGCCTCTAGGCTCGTAGAATTTTTTTGGAGCAATGTTACAGGAGGCGAATAAAATGAGGGCTAATATAAAACTACCGATTTTCAAATTAAACATTATGCTTTGTAACTTTGTTTAAAGATTTTGTATTGAAAATCAATAGCTTTAGCAGTTAGTGTGCCAAAGTATAATCGTAAATCATTTCGAGCGCTTTATTATTTTCCTCAAAGTAATCGGCGATTTCTTCGGATTTTTTGAACCCCTCGCTTTCAAATAATTTTACGGCGCCTTCGTTTTTTTCTTCGACTTGCAGGATAACCTTGTCGAGGCGCATATGTTTTCCAAAAGAAATCACAACTTCCAGCACCATCGTCCCAATATTTTGTCTTTGATATTCGGGATCGACGCAGAGGCTGATGATAAGCATTTCGTGATCGAACTTTTTCAAAAACAATAATATGTAACCAATGAGATAACCGTCCTCGTCTTTTGCCGTGAACACAACGCTGTTGTCGTTAGATAATATGTCCCTCAATTTCAAATAGGTGAATTGCATGTATTCGGGAAAGCACAGATTATCCAGTTCCATCAGCCGATCAAAATCGTCTCTTTCAAATTCTTTGACCGATATTTCATATTGGGGGGAGTCGTTGTTCATGTTGATTTTGAATTGAGTCTTCTCGTTTATAATTGCGTTCGCGGTTAGCGGCTATTTTCTGCTCAGATAAGTTCCATGTTTTTGTTTAATTTCTGACGTGTCGCTGAAAATTTCCTGTCCTCTTAAAATATTTGAAATCACTTTGCCTTTAAGCCCGCATCCCACGTAAGGAGAATGTTGGTGTCGGTAAAGAATCTCATGACTTTGCAAAATATATTCATATTCGTCGTCGACGGCGATTAAGTTGGCTTCAAAGCCGGCGGATATTTTGCCTCTTTTGTTCAGCCCAAGCAGTTTTGCCGGATTTTCGCACAACAAGCGCATCAAAGTCGCGATTCCAATATCATGCTTTTGCGCGATTTTCAGCATGACGGGCAACGTAAATTGTAATGAAGCGATACCGCCCCACGCTTTGCCAATATCGCCTTCTTCGTAAAGTTTAATATCGGCGGGCGCGGGCGAGTGGTCTGAAGCGACTAAATCAATCAACCCCTCTTTCAGCGCCGCGATCAGCTGCTTCTGATTTTCTCGCGAGCGAATCGGCGGACAGCATTTAAAGCGCGTGTCCCCGTCGGGGATAGAGTCCGAATCAAAGAAAAGATAGTGCGGGCAAGTTTCGACGGTGATATTTAAGTTTTCTTTTTTGGCTTTTTGCAGCAATGGCAGGCAAGTCGCCGAGGAGACATGCACAATATGAAGGTGAAAATCGTACTTTCGGCAAAGCTCGATCATCATCCGCACGGCCTCGTATTCCATTGCGTCGGGGCGAGAATCGAGAAACTTTTGGTAAGATTTTCCAATACTGCTTTGCGAACCTTGTTCGGATTCGATTTCGGCGTGCACTAAAAACGGTAAGCCGGTTTTGGCAATCGAAGCGAAAGCGGATTCCAAATGACTTTTATCCATCCATCCAAACTCGTCGATACCGGAGTTGATAAGAAAAGACTTATAGCCGAAAACGCCGTGAGCCTTCATTTCAGCTATTTTATCTATCGAATCGGGAGTAATCCCTCCCCACAAACCAATGTCCACGCTGACGCCATCTTTTTTGATCTCGGTAATTTTTGTTCGATTTCTTTTTTGCCGACGGTGACGGGCGAAGAATTTAAAGGCATATCGATCAAACACCCTATGCCTCCGGCGGCGGCGGCTTTTGTCGCGGTCACAAAACCTTCCCAGTCGGTTCTGCCGGGTTGGTTAATATGCACGTGAATATCAATCAGAGAGGGGAGTAATAAAGAATCTCCAAAATCTTTGACGGGACATGCGGAAGAAGCGGTGTTTTTTTTCTCTGTGATCTCGCGGATTAGGCCGTCCTCAATCAAAATCGCGGCGGGGCGTAACTCATCGTTGATCAGCGCTCTATTGCTTTGATAGATATATTTCATGGTTGCGCAAGGTTAAAAAATAACAAATAATAAACAGATTGTTTATAAAGCAAACTGAAATCGGAAAAAATAAATTTTCAAAAGTATGGAACTTGGGGATTGCGCCTCTATTAAACATTTAGTTTATGGAACCAAAGAACCAGTGTTATAGCGGGTCGAAAGCGAATTAGTAATTTGATTATTGCGGCATAGAAAAACCGATTGTCGTTTTTTCTCTGGTCTACGGACGTAATCACAAAAGAAAATCATGGGGATGAAAACCCTGTGGGGAATGTGTAGGGGCGAAAGATTTTTCGCCCCTACCACAAAAACAATTTGCTTAACGGAACCGCTAATATCATGACAAACAATATTCGGTTTTTGTTTTTCCATTCCCAGTCCCCAATCTAATACACATTTAAGATTATCAATTCTCAATTAGTAAGGGGTTGTACTATTTGTTAAACCGTTAGGATTTACTTTCAAACGGCAATAAAAATCGTTCTCTCAAATTCGGACAATTCAACAATCAAAATCCTTCCAACCCCAATCCAAGAGTAGGGGCAAAAAATCTTTCGCCCTAAGGTTTTTATCCATGCGGTTCTCGTCCCAACGATTATACCCATAAGGTTTTCGTCTCGATGATTTTATTCCGAGATTTGAAAAATAGGCGTGGCGTATCTAGTTTTTGAAATATTTTGTATTTAAACGATATGAATTAACGGAATTTAAAACCCTTGCTTTGAAAATTCAGCTTTCGGAAAAAACCATGGACTTTAACCAAACATATCAACGCGGCGCAAACAACACCAAAACAGAAGCGGGGTTTATAGATTCCTTTTTTGGCGGAAAAGAATTTTCCAAAACGGAAATTAGCGGCTCGCTTTTTAAAAAAAGCGAATCGAAATCAAATCCGCCATCCCTCCAAAATCAATAACCTTTCATTAATGGAGGGAAATTTCAATTTTTCTTTATTAATGCAGGGGAATTTCATGATTTCATAATTTACGCGGGAGAATTTCATTTTTTCATTATTAATAGAGGGAAATTTCAATATTTCAGTATTAATGCAGGGGAATTTCAAGAGCTTGGAATTAAAAGAGGTCTTTTTGTATTATTAAAGACTAATAATTACAATGTGGTAGTGAAGTTTTCATTATCGGGAGGCTTGATTAAGCAGGCGCTTTTGAACTTCACACAGCTATATCATGCTGAACGGCAACCTTGTTTCCGCCAACATTTCTCTATCTCAAAGCGACGTCCGGCAAATCACCTTAAAAGGGACGGGTAACAGCATCATCAGCATTTCCGACGTCAATCCTCAAGCGATTATTCTAGATGATTTGCAAAACAACGCGCAGGTCTTTTTTACGCGGATACACGCCGATGGTTCTAAAGCCCCGCCAAGACAACCGGAATTTGAAACGAAGCATATTAAAGGAAAATTCGTGGACTTTAAGATTGAAGCCTCAACAAACTTACCGAAGGGTTTAGAAATCAAAGAAAGTAAACTTGGGCACACGGAATTTAAGAGTTTTAATTTTGATCATTTTGCCAATCCGGACGTGGGCGGTATTCGCATAAGTAACTCAAATTTTAGTCAGATTACTCAGTACGGCGGGTTTTTCCCCAAAGAGCCGGAAAAAATTACAATCTTAAATTCCTCAGATACCTCCGAAGAAAGCGAAGCCGCCGCTTACGCGGATTTGTACCGTGATTTGTATATCGCGGTTTCGGCACAACAGGACGTGATGCGCCGCTTCGATTACTTTTCCGCCTACCAGCGAAAACTGAGCAACAGCCTTTCTTGGAAGAACAACTCCTCCCAAATAATTTCCATCTTTTTTAACCGATGTACTAATGATTTTGGACGTAGTTGGCTGCGGCCGGTGTTGTGTCTATTTGGGTTTTCGATAATCAGTTTTTCAATTTACATGGTTTTGAACGACGTTTCTTTTGCGTGGGGCGTTGACAATATCGGGTATTTTCTCGGAGGTTTGGCGGAATACATTAACCCCGTGCACCGCGTCGATTTTCTTTTTGGCAAAGAAACCAAGGGTTGGTCGAAGGTGTTGGATTTTTTGACCCGCATCCTCAACGGCGCCTTGATTTATCAGATTATCCTCGCCTTCCGCATCTTCACCCGCCGTTGACCGAGCATTTAATTTTGAATATTGTTTTAGCATTCATAACATTCTAAATCTAAACGGCTCCATTCTTTGCGGAGGAAAAGGAGCGTCGTACAATCAAACTCCGCGCAACGCTTAATATGAGCAACAAAAATGAATATCTCCATGTATAAAGCATCGGTTCCGGTCTTTGTTAAAAATATCGAGAACCTGAAACACATTCTGAATAAAGCGGTCGCTTTTGCCGCCGAGAAAAAAATCGAGGACAAAGTCATGCTCCAACTTCGTTTGGCGCCGGACATGTTTCCGTTTGTTCGCCAAGTGCAGGCGGTTTCGGACACCTCCAAAGGAACGGCGGCGAGATTGGCGGGTTTGGAAGCGCCGTCTTTTCCCGACGAAGAACAGAACTTTACGGAGCTTATCGAACGGCTGGACAATACGTTGAACTTTTTGAAGAGCGTCAAGCTCGAAGAAATCGACGGATCGGAAGATCGCAAAATCAGCATTCCCGCTTGGGAATACGAAGCGACGGGCATGAGACACTTGTTAGATTTTTCGCTGCCAAACTTTTTCTTTCATTTATCGATGGCTTACGCGATTTTGAGAAACAACGGCGTCGATGTCGGAAAGATGGATTATCTCAGCGGCGCAAAAAAATAGGAAAGTCGTAAGAATAAAAACGAAAGGATGAATTTGGATTGATGATTATCGGTCTTTAATTCAAGTTCATTCGGAGTTTATAGTTAGTTGAAAGTAAATCCGATCAATTTTTCCAATGCCTACCCCAAAAAATAGTGATTAGTGGTTAGTTGATAGAAGGGAATGGTTATTTGTTTTTAGACAATTCAAAAATCCTTTCAGCCCTAATCCAAGAGTAGGGGCGAAAAATCTTTCGCCCTAACGTTTTTTTCCATGCGGCTCTCGCCCCAACGACTTTATTCCAACGTGCAACCTTGTTTGCGCATTTTTTTTGCCAAATCAAAAATCAAAAACTCTTCTGTGCTTTCCGTGTCTTCAGTGGACAAAAAAATACCATCTAACCGGATGTAACCGAACTCACAAAAATAATCTGCGTAATCTGTGGATGTATTAATGAAGAATGGCAGGGACGCTTTCCGGCGGTTAAAACCGCCGTCTTGAAATGGGTTGGGTCACGTAGAGACGAAGCATGCTACGTCTCTACTCTTTTGGATATATATTTAAACCGTAAAAGTTTAGATGAATTGCTCGGTTTTACTTTCAAATAACTATAGATTTGAAATCTGTGAAAAATTTAAAAATAAAACGTTAGGAGCCAGAGCAGGAGCGGGATAGAAAAGACGCCGACGATCGTTGAAAGCAGCATATTTCCCGAGTTTATCTCCAAGCCCGTTTTGTAATAAGTCGCGATCAGAAAAGAATTCACGCCCGAAGGTAAACTCGCCGCGATAATGCCAATCATCATTAAATCTTTGGGCGCTCCAACCAGCAGCATCAATCCCGCGACAATTAACGGAAACGCCAGCATTTTGACGATCGTCAAGACGAGGATGTCGCCGATTTTTCCGCTCAAGTTAAAGCGCGTTAAGCTCGCTCCCACCGCAAACAAAGCAATAGGTCCGGCGGAATCCGCAATCTTCAAAATCAACTTTGACGGCCAGCCTTCAAAAGGCAAACTTGCCAAATTCCAAACCACCCCTCCGATTACGCTCATGATAATTGGGTTCTTCACAAGATCCTTGAAGACGTCAGCGAGCCTATTGACGAGATTTTGACCCGCCT
>JAWQFJ010034798.1:22500-48384 GCA_034096865.1 Theodoxus fluviatilis | reverse complement strand
ATCGAAACAAAATAACACTCACGCACGCACGAGCTGCAAACACACAAAGAAAAGAACACACACACGACGCACACACACACACACACGCACGCACGCACGCACGCACGCACAAGCACACAAAACACCCCTGTACTGAAGACTCATTTTGTTTAATCAAGGTACGGGTCAACGACCAGTTCGTGATCAGCTGCAGGGATTTCACCAGTTGCACTGCCAGTGACCCCAATCTGTACGACTTCCGGTGGGATGGAACGTCGGACACTCTCATTATTGTACTCAAGGACCCAGATCCCGCTAGGTGAACCCCATACTACTGCTGCTGCTACTGTTAGCTGTCGCTGCTACCTACTACTGCTTGCTGCTACTACAACACTACTACTACTACTACTACTACTACAAATATTACTACTATTACTACAATTACTACTACTACAACAAATATTACTACTATTACTACTACTACTACTGCTACTACTACTACTACTGCTATTATTACTACTACTACTGTATCTGCTGCTGTTGCCACTACTACTACCACTACTTCTACTACCACTACTTCTACTACTACCACTAATCTACTACCACTACTACTACTACTACTACTACTACTACTACTACTACTACTACTACTACTACTACTGTATCTGCTGCTGTTGCCACTACTACTACAACTACTACTACTACTACTACTACTACTACTACTACTGTTACTGACTGACTGCTGCTATACTACTACTATTACAACTACTGCTACCTTACTACTACTACTACTACTCTACTTGCTGCTGCTCTACTACTACTGCTACTTCTATTCTATTACTACTTGTAATGGGAAGTGGGGTTTTCGTGGAAGTATTATACCTGAGAGAGACTTGGTTTTGTTGGTAAAGATGTAAGCCAGAGACTGTAGATAAAAATGGAGGTGTGGATGAGATGTTGAGTTCTGCTAGGGGTGATGGCGGGTGTTCCGCTATGAGATTATGAGTAGTAGAGGGAAAAGAGTGGGGTCGTGAGTTGCGGTGTTATAAGATAGCTTATATTAGACCGAGAGCAAGAAGGACAGACAGAGATCAGTCCCGCCTACTGAGAGAGGAGGGTGAGGAGGGAAGAGAGAATTCAGCAGGCGCCTAATGAGAGAAGACAGAGGATAGAGATCGGTCCACCTGTGGTGTGAAAAAAAGAAGAAATAAGAGAATAAAAGAAAGAGAAAGGAGAAGAGAAGAGAAGAGAAGAGAGAGAAAAAGAAGAAGAGAAAGAAGAAAAAAAGCAGAAAAGAGAGAGAAGATCGAGAAGGGAAGGGCGAAGACAACGAAATGGAGTGAAGCAGACGAAGAAGAGAGAGTGGAGGAAGGGTTGCCCGACGACGAAGCACAGAACCAGTAGACGTGAACTGAAAGGCAGATGGAAAGAAGCGAAGAGAGTGGAGGAAAGGCGGGCGAGCCGAAGCACAGAAGAGTGAAGCAGACACCAGAAGAGAGTGGCGGAAGGCAAAACGCGCAGAGACGAGAAAGAAGCCAGTACGAAACTCGGATTACGGAAGATGAACAGGTGAACACGTTAGGCCGGGCGGAGAAGAAGACAAGGAAGTAAAAAGCGAAAAGAGATCGACTCCACACACCCAGCAGAGACGGGCAGAGATGAGAGGAAGACTGAAATGGAGGAGAAAACTGGAGATAGAGAGGATGAGAGAGAGGTATAGACGACGACTCGTGAGAGATAAGACCCCGAGCTTTTCTAGGATGCCAGGACATGCACGTGGATGAGTAGCGAGCTACGTCGACGACGAGGAGGAGGAGATAGAGAGAACGTGAAATCGGCAGACGAGGCTACGTGTGGCGGAGACGTGAATGACTGTACCTGAGTGAGACGAGAGCGATGCAGAGGGAAGAGGGAGAGATAATGAAGAGAGAAGTGAAGCTAGAAGGAAGAGAGAAGAGATTCCCTATTATCCGAATGTGACCGAGAAAGAGGAGTGGAGAAGACAGAGAGGGAGAGAGAGAGAGACATGAGCGACGAAGACTGAGGAGAGAGCCGAAGGGGAAAGAAAACAAGGAGGTCGAGACACAGCATGCGCAGAGACAGAGGAGAGAGAAGTAAGTTGAGCATTAGACGAGAGCACGCAGAGAGGAGGAGGAGGAAAGAGACGCCCGAGAGAGACCGGGACCGGAGATGAGAAAGAGCCGAGAGGAGAAGCGGCCGAGAGACAGGAGAGACAGAGAGTAATAGGAAAATGAGAAGAAAGAGGGAAATGATGGACGAGTCGACCAAAGAAGAAGAAGACGACGAAAGAAGAGATTGCGGATAATCAGAGACAGAAGAGATGCTAATATTTGAAAGGTTCTATTGAGACGACTAAAAGAAGAGAGTAGAGAGGGTAGATTGAAGGGTGGATGAGAGAAGGATTGGAGGACGAGAGCGAACTAGAGAACTGGAGAAGAGATGAAGAGCCACGTTTCATCCACCGAGAAGAATTATAAAGAGAGATTCGAGAGGGAGAGCAGAGACTGGAATTATTGAGGAAGAAGAAGAGAAGAGAGAGAAGAGAGGAGTCAGCCCGAGGCCGAAGAGAGAAAGGAGATAGAGGGAGGACGACGGAACTGAGCGAAGAGAGTGAACACTACAGATCTCGAGGAGGACCGACGGAGTGAAGATGAGGTGAGCGAAATGGAGCCGAGAACAAAGAGAGAAGCAGAGATAAAGATAGAGAGATGAAGACGAGCGAGTGAGAAGAAAAGAGAGAGAGAGAGATGAGTGTTTGACGAAAGAGAGAGACGCGAAAGCGAGATCTCCAGATTTGGTGTGGAGGAACGACGAATGGAGACGAGAGAAGCCAGTGAGACGTTATTACCAGAGAAGAAGGAGAGAGCGATGAGAGGTTCCGTATTCCTGGGCGAGGAGTGAAGGAGATAGAGCATCTGACAGCGGATGAACATTTGAAGAGTCGTTCATGGCCGCTATCCATTTTTTTCGCTTCGAGAGAAAGGAGAACTGGCCGAGAAGATACTGTCTTATCAAGATCGTTGTGGATTAGAGGGTAGACTGAGGTTTTAGTTTTACTCTTTGTAATATTGGAGGAGTAAGCAAGTGGAAGATGTTAAGCGAGTGAAGCTTGGATCGAGATAGGACGAGTCCTTCGACGTTTGCCGTTGGAGAGATTTTGACTTACCCAATTGTCTTTTCGTCGAGACGGAGCAGATGAGTAGATAAGAGACAGAGTAAAAATAGAGGAAGTAGGAGCATATTCATGAGCATCGAGAAGAGCGAGAGCAAACGGGAGACGAGAGAGAGCCAGAAGAAGATGTCAGACAAATGAAGAGAAAGAAAAAGAAATAAGAGAGAGAGTAAGAGGACAGAATGATAGACGACATGAGCCAAAAGGAGCACGCCCCCCCACCCATGATGAGAGACGACACGAGAGGAAGAAGAGAGAAAGTACAGACAGCCAGGAACAATAGAAAGATAGAATGAGAGATCGAAGGCGGGAGATGAGATAGACATTGAGCATGAGACTGAGAAAGAAGAGTACTGAGAGAGGGGAAGAGAGTTGGTGAGAAACATTCAGAGGAGAGATACCAATAGGCAGGATGATGATTGAGGGACGTGTTGGCTTAGTGGTGGGAGAAGAGATGAGGGATCCGAGTTGAGAGGAGGAGACAACAGGAGAGAGATGAAGACGGAGAGGAGAGCGGTTCAGACGAGAGATGAAGTGAGAGAGGGCGAGACGTAGAGAGGAAGGAGAAGAGAGCAGACGAATGAGACCGAGCGAGAGCAGAGCGAGAAGAGAGAGCGCGGGAGCGCGCGCGGGCAGGAGTTGGTAAAAGGTTGGTGCGGAAGAGTTCTACCCGGGTCGGATAGCTTTTAACTTGGTCGAGGGGGCCCTACGTGTTTGATGTTTTATGTAAGAAGGCCGATCGAAAGTTACCTTGGGCTTTTACATTTTTCCCCGTTGGGAGTTGAGTAGGTGAAGAGTAGGTGTAATTTTATAAGATTGGGTTATTGAGGATGTTGTGTTTGAACCATATACCAATGTAACATTCTTTTTATTTTATTTTTATTTTCTACCCCTGTTACGGGCATGTTTTATGTTGAAATATAAAGACATGTAAGTAACCCGGGACCTGTTTTATTTCGTTTTGTGGATCCCCGTAACACTACTACTACTACTACTACTACTAATTTTACTGCTGCTGCTTCTACTACCACCACTACTACTTCTACTTCTACTACTACTACTACTACTTCTACTGCAGTCAGCGTCTTCACCTTCTTCGGCAGCTGCGTCAGTTCGATATCGACGAAAACATATTGAAAACCTTTTATATCGCCACCATCCAGAGTGTTTTGACTTTTGGATTTCTCGCGTGGCTAAGTAGTGCTCAAGCTGATGATAAGAAGAAACTCAAAAGAATTCAGAGAACAGCTGAGAAAGTTATGAAGACTTCTGTGCCACCACTGGAAGATCTGTACGCAGAAAGAGCGATGAAGAAAGCCGAAGACATCCGGAAAGATGTAAACCACCCTCTGAATCACTGCTATGAGATCCTGCCATCAGGGAAGAGATTCCGGACTGCAAGAACCCGAACGGAGAGGTTTCGGAAATCATTCGTCCCCGACTCCATAAGACTCTTAAACACTTCCAGACTGAACGTCTAAAGGGGCAAAGTTCATTCCTTATAATATCAGTGAACAGCAACCAGTGCAGAGGAGGGAGGAAGGACGGGGTGGGGATGGGGTAGGGGGATGTCGGGAAAGGTAGGGGATTGAGCAGTGGAGAGAAAAACAGACTAAGAAAAGAGCCATGAAGATTGTTTTCTTTACTTTTGTAAATAGTCACACTATTTTTCACTGTTTCCATTTCTTAAAAAAGTCTTAATATTTTAACAACTTTATGTATGTACATTTTTTGTCATAACACTTGTGTCTTATACATGTATGTACTGGCACAGACAAAATTTCCCTAAAAGGGCGAATAAGAGTATCTGACACTGTACTTACTACTACTACTACTACTACTACTACTACCTACTACTTACGACTACTACTACTACTACTTACAACTTATATCTACCTCACTCTTACTGGTGCTGACTTCCACTACCACCACCACCACCACTACTACTACTACTACTACTACTACTACTACTACTACTACTATTACTACTCTTACTGGAGCTGCTACTACTACTACTACTATTACTACTCTTACTGCTGCTGCTTCTACTACTACTACTACTGCTTCTGCTGCTACTACTACTACTACTACTACTACTACTACTACTACTATTACTACTACAGCTACTACTACTATTAATACTCTTACTGCTGCTGCTTCTACTACTACTACTACTACTACTACTACTACTACTACTACTACTATACTACTTACTACTACATCTACTACTACTATTATTACTACTACTACTACTACTACTACTGCTGCTGCTTCTTCTTCTACTACTACTACTACTACTGCTGCCACTACTGCCACTACTCCAGCAGCTACTTCTACTATTACTACTACTACTACCACCACCAGCACTACCACTACTACCACTACTACTACTACTACTACTACTACTACTTCTGCAGCTGCTTTTGCTGCTACTACCACTACCAACACCACTTCTACTACTGCCACGTCTACCACTGCTACTATAACTACTACTACTACTACTACTACTACTACTGCTATTACTACTGTGATCGTGTGGTTAGCGCGCTTGATCTGCAGTTGCTTTTTGCCAGTGGGTGCGAAGTTTGAAGCTGCGCAGTTCCTCTACACATATTGTCATCCTTGAGCAAGGGGCTTAACGTACACTGCTTCTCCCTTAGCCGGAAGTGAAACCGGGTAGCTAGCTGTGTGTGTCAACATTGCGGTGCTGTGAACCCTTAATTGCGGCCATGAGCCAGCATAGGATTGGGATTCTCCTGAGGGAGTGGAGTTGGTGCTGGTACCTGAATGTGTGTCTTGTTTGTGTGTCACTGCGTGTGGGACGTCAGGCGCCAGTGAAGGAGTGGTCAAGCGGTCCAGGGATCAGGGGATAAAGTGTAAAGCGGTTTGAGAACTACACATAATAATAATAATAGTTTATTCATAAGCACATACAGGCAAGCTCATGGCGTTTGCAATCCAAAGAATCAACACTCATACAACCACTCAACACCACATTCCCATAAAAAAAACTCACACACAACACACATAAATAATAAATGAAACAAAGATCCACTAGAACAAATAGAACAAACTATACAATATACACAGCACTTGCCGGCCAGGTCAAGCAAGGCGAAGCAGCTCAGCGGGAAAGGCGGATTGGAAGAGTTGGGACTTTAGAGCACTTTCGAACGGGGACAGAGTGTCAGAATGACGGACTGAGATAGGGAGACTATTCCAGGTTACAGGTCCGATATAGGAGAAGGCACGCTGTCCTTGAGTTTTCTTATTACGGCGGGGGACCTTGAGCATTCTAGAGTCAGCAGCTGAGCGTAGAGATCTGGAGGGCGTGTAGACTGCAAGAATTTCTGTCAGAGCGTGTGGTGCGGTGTTGTCGATGGCCTTGAAGCACAAAGTAGCAAGTTTATAATATATCCTCTGAGAGATGGGAAGCCAGTGAAGTGTATGTAGGAGTGATAAACCGTTATACAAAAATGTCCTTGTTAACTACCAGCACTGTTCCAACTGAACTGAACTTGAACTACTGCTACTAATCTTCCTTATTTCACAACCCGTGGCCGAGTTGTTGGGGCACCACGGATAATCTCACTAGTTCTCGCTATCTTCACTTTGTCGCCGTCCTCCGAGAATGACTAAGGACAACTTGTCCACTCGTTGACGTTTTCTTCCCATCCTTGTCGTTTTCTGCCTTTTCTTCTTCTTTCATCCATTTTTATTCGTCTACTTTATATTCGTCCGTCCGTCTGTCCACCCATCCATCTACCCATCCATCAATCTAAATCCATTCATCTACCATCTATCTATCAATTATTCATAAATCCATCCATTCAACCATCCGTCCTCCATCGTCCGTAATTCCATCCGTCCATCCTATGTCTCTCCGCTTTGCTTTTTTCAGAGACGAGGGTGTGTGGTCTTGCTTCTCTCTGACCGCGCCCATATCCACCTGGCAGCGACATGTCTGTCGGGTCAAGGTTGAAGGTCAGAATTGTGTTTTTCCTTCATATCACACTTATGAATGCATATGCGAGAGCGCGCACACACACACACACACACACACACACACACACACACACACACACACACAAACACAGAGACTAAACCGCACGCACACACACATGTGCACGCACATCTTCCCCCTCCCTTCTCCCGCACGCACACACACACACACAACACAAAACACACACACACACACACACACACACACACACACACACACACTCACACACACACTCACACACACACACAACCACAACTACAACCACACACACACACACACACACACACACACACACACTGTTCTCTTTCATTCTGCCACCGTCCCTTCCGTTTGCAACTTGTCCGTCTCCTCTGATTCTGTAGTTCATTATAAGTTGTGTTTTTTTACCATGCACCTTTCCTTAATGCTCGATACTTGCGTCGTCACTCTTCATAACACTGACATATTTTTCGTACTTTGCTTCTCATCGTTATCATGAATACCATCTCAAAACAGCCTTCATGTAGAAAGCACCACCACCGTGCCACTATCACTGCAACCACTACCACTATCACCTCTACAACCACCACCACTACCACTACTTCCACTACCAGCACCATCTCTACCGACATTATCACAACCACCACCGCCACCACTACGATTACCATTACCTCCACAACCATCACCTCTACCACCGCTTCCATTACCAGCACCTCCTCTACCACTTCTATCACCACCTCTACCACCATCATCACCACCACCGCCGCTACCACCATGACTAACCACTCAACCACTACCACGACCATCACCACTATCACCACCACCACCACCATCTATATAAACCAGCAACTCTACTCATTCTACCACAACCACTATCAGCACAACCACCACTTTAACTATCACAACTGCCAAACTCTCATCACTACCACTACAAGCACCACTATTTGTATCACCACCACCACGACCACCACGACCACCGCCGCCACCACCACGACCACCGCCGCCGCTGCCACCACCACCACCACCACCACCACCACCATCATCACTCATCTCTCTCCCTTCCCTGCCCAATCCACATCGAGAGGCATGTACTACAGTCACTACCAGCACTTTGACTACCACCACCAACGCTGTACCATCTTTACCACCACCATCTCTACCACCACCATCTCTAACACCACCATCTCTAACACCACCATCTCTAACACCACCATCTCTAACACCACCATCTCTAACACCACCACCCATCTCTACCACCACCATCTCTAACACCACCATCTCTACCACCACCATCTCTAACACCACCATCTCTAACACCACCATCTCTACCACCACCATCTCTACCACCACCATCTCTAACACCACCATCTCTAACACCACCATCTCTACCACCACCATCTCTAACACCACCATCTCTAACACCACCATCTCTAACACCACCATCTCTAACACCACCATCACTAACACCACCATCTCTACCACCACCATCTCTAACACCACCATCTCTAACACCACCATCTCTAACACCACCTCTAACACCACCATCTCTAACACCACCATCTCTAACACCACCATCTCTAACACCACCATCTCTACCACCACCATCTCTAACACCACCATCTCTAACACCACCATCTCTACCACCACCATCTCTAACACCACCATCTCTACCACCACCATCTCTAACACCACCACCCATCTCTACCACCACCCATCTCTACCACCACCATCTCTAACACCACCCATCTCTAACACCACCATCTCTAACCCCACCATCTCTAACACCACCACCCATCTCTACCACCATCATATCTACCACCACAACCATCACCAACGTTACCTTCCCGATACCACCCCCACTACCGCAACTATTATTCTTATATCTTCTACCACCATTCCTACCACCACCACTACCACCACCAACACCACTTCTACGACTACCATCTCTACCGCCACTCATCACTCTATCACCACCCAACTGTACCGCCACCAATATCTACCAGCACCATATCTACCACCACAATCATCACCACCGTCATCCTCCCGACACCACCACCACCACCACCACCACCACCACCATCACCACCACCACCATCACCATTATTTTTATCTCTCCCACCACCACCGCTACCGCCACAACTACCACTTCCAACCATCATATCTATCACCACCATATATACCATCACAACCATCACTACCGTCACCTTCCCCATACCACCACTATTATATTATCTCTCCCACATCAACTGCTACCACCACAACTACCACCACCAACCACCATTTATACCACCATTCAACTCTACCACCACTATATCTACCACTTCAACCATCATCATCGTCACCTTCCCCGCTACCCCCACCACTACCACCACCATTACTTGTATCTCTCCCACCAACACTGCTACCACCACAACTACCACCACCACTTCCTCTACCATCATTCATCTCTATCACCACCACCACCACTACCATAGTCATCTTCCCCGATACCACCATCAACCACCTTATCTACCACCACCACAATTTCTACCACCACCATCTCTACCACCACCTTATCAACCACCACCACCATCTCTACCACCACCATCTCTAACACCACCATCCCTCCCCCCTCCCCCTCCCAAGCCCTCTTCCCTCTTCCCACCATCACTAACACCACCATCCCTCCCCCCTCCCCCTCCCAAGCCCTCTACCCTCTTCCCAACCATCACTAACACCACCACCCTCCACTTCCCTCCCAAGCCCTCTACCCTCTTCCCACCATCATTAACACCACCATCCCTCCCCCCTCCCCCTCCTAAGTCCTCTTCTCTCTTCCCACCATCACTAACACCACCATCTCTCCCCCCTCCCCTCCTAAGCCCTCTTCCCTCTTCCCACCATCACTAACACCACACCCCTCCACCACCCCTCCTAAGCCCTCTTCCCACCATCACTAACACCACCACCCTCCACCCTAAGCCCTCTTCCCACCATCACTAACACCAGCACCCCTCCACCACCCCTCCTAAGCCCTCTTCCCACCATCACTAACACACACACTCCTCCCCCCTCCCCCCTCCCAAGCCCCTCTTCCACCGGTGCATGTGGTCGAGGAATGGACTCCCATTACGTCGGAACATGATCCAGATATGTCTGCCATGCGCATTAGTAATCGAAGTAGATAGGTGAAATCAGTTCTTGAAAGCAGTCTCATGAATGAATGATTGAATGAGTGAATGAATGAATAAATAAATGTAGATTTACGGCCTATCAGCATTTGAAGGCTATTAAGGCCATTGGTCACGAAATTACGAGAGCTGGATATAGTAAGAACACGCCAAAGTCACGATTCTCCTAGTTCGGTCTATTTCCCTCTAACGAATAGCGTAGGGAGACGCAGATGGTTAATTCTTGTTCTCACCTCACTGGGGAAAAGTAGCTGGCAGGAACAGTACAATAAACTATGACTGCAGCCAGACATGCAATCAACCAATGACTGAATACATCACTTCCGAACGTGCACCTTCCGATAGACCTTGACCTAATTTGACGAGAGGAAGTGTTTAGGTTGGGTCGTGCTGAATTTTAAGTACCCATGCGGGAACTAACACCATTCATGCATCTCATCAAACTACTTCCTTTTCGTGGCGACGTTGGTGAAAAAATGCTAGTGCAGCGAATGTTCATGTTTCGGCAGTTTCCGCACCTAGCATTCGTCGCCTTAAACTCCGCATAAACTGCTACTCAGGCTTATGCTGGCAGTCGGCCAGCGTAGCTGTGAAACTCTACAAAGTCATCGCCTCTCAGAATTGATTGAAGAAAGACAAAGTCCTGCGCTGCTGTACATGTATATAGACCGCTTGTATGATATTTTCTGTTTCAGTCAGGTGAGCCTTAGAGAAACCACTAAGACTAAACGGTCTGTATGGATCATTTTCAGCCAGACTTCTATTGCTGTTACTAAAATAAGATGAGGGAAGTTTTACCGCCTATTAGCCTTTGTAAGCTGTGTCAGACCATTGATAAAGAATATCACCAGAGTTGGTTAGAGTAAGAGCAAATAAAGTCTCGATTTTCCTAGTAATTCGCCTTTTACAAATTGCGTAGGAAGACACGGTGGGTCTATTCTTACCCCCAATCCACAAGCGGATTACGAAGTGGACCATGAACAGCTTTCGTTCATATCGATTTTTAAAAAGTCCATATTCGTTTGCACGTGCATCTTGTGTATAGCACAAGTCTCAATGTGCTTTCGGCTTGTTCAGGGACCGCAGGTTGAAACGACGCCTGTCCATACGTACGCCATTGGGTAGTACTGTCAGCAGTGGCAGCGACGAATGCTCGTCGCAATACGTACTGTATATACACGTTTTTACAATAATTATATGTTTGTGATGGTGTTTATGGTAGATATCACCCCATTGATGTGTAAGGCAGAAAATTAGTTCTCTTGGGATAATCATTCACATGAGGCTTCACTCTAGTTGTTGATATTCAAAGTTGAGTTGTAGTACCTTTAAGGCATGCACTATCTTAGGCAAAATTTCAAGGCCGTCGCACACGATGCAAGAGAAACAGTTTTTGGATCATAAAATACACGTGTCCTCGAGTGCAAGCAGATATTTCAGTGGACTTATGAGTCACCAGAAATTATATCATGGTTTAGGACCGGCTGTATTCTTCCAGTCTCTCAAGAGAAACACGTTCTGCCAGTCAGCCAATGGGAACACTCGTTGCCTTCAGCCGTCGCTTCTCATGTTCTATCCTCACTCTAGTTAATGACGTCTACCTTTTCTTCTTCGGTTTGCATGCAAAACGTTCACTTGTAGAGTTACTGACTCCCGTACAAAAAAACTATAACTAAATAACAGTGCTGATTATCAAAACTCTTTGTAGAACACATTGATAGTTCATTTAAATCGCTATATTATTCCAATAAAGATGTGCGTCGGAGTTCGCGGTGCGAATGGAAGTTCGGGCCACTGACAGAGATACCACGTGGATCATCGTGTAGCGGAGAGGTTCGAGGAGTTTCACTTTGTGCGAGCACCCCAAACATTTCACAGATCAGAGAACTAGATACATCGTGTTTTTGTTGCATTGTATGCGACGGCCTTTAGCAACCATGACTAAATCAAGGAGCCGGATGGCGATGCTTCAAACTTGCACATGTATGCATCTCAACACGTGTTCCCGCATCCAGACTCTTTGGAAGTTCGACGAACGAAAAGCTTCCTTTATGCAGAGGCATGTCTAACACTTTCCTACGAGTTCTTGCGACACGAAAGGAACACGCATCCTATCTTGTAGCTAGGTTCCACCACAGCGCTGACTGAATGTGAAGACGGGATCCTCTTGGCGGTTTTTGCCGAAGAGCAAGCTGCGGAAAGCCCCGAGGCAGAACGCCAAGTGTTTGTTGGACACCTTGCAAACACTTTAGCTTTGTTCCCAGTGTAGCGGAGCAGTCACAATGAAAGTTCCAGTGTAGGCTTTGCTCTCACCCCGTGTTGCAAGACAACTTGTGGGCAAGGACGCGAAGAGGAGACGAGAAAATCCCTACCGTCGACAGGAGAAAGTAAGTGCGACAGGCGATCGGTTTCCCTCTTGGAAGCTCGTGTCCTAAACGGCAAAAAAGCCAGGCCGGGGTCTGAAGCAGATGACAGTATGGATGGGGTGGGGAGATCCGATGTAAGGGTTGATTAAATGGCTCAGTGATCAGGAGGTAAAGTGTAAAAGAGTTTTGGGACCCAGATGTGGGTAAATAGTCGCTATGTAAAAAACAATTCTTTTATATGTGATTTTTGGGAGTCAGGGGGGAGGGGGGGGGGGGCGGGGGGGGGGGGGGAGGGGGAAGCAGCAGAGTGAGGATATGTTTGATTAGAAAGCGTGACGAGAGGTCGATATAAATAATTGAATTGTCTCCGCCAACTACATCTTCCTCATTCAGTTCAACTCAACTACTTCCCGTCCTCTCTATTCATTTCTTCTTCTACTAAGTGCCTTCATCCTTCTTTTGCTGTTCTCTATCATCCATTACTGTCTTACCTTCGAAACGTCCCCAAGCCCCTTCTCCCTTTTCCTCCTTTGTAACCCCTTCCTCTTCTCGTGGTCTCTTATTCCAACTTTACCTCTCTAACTCACCCCCCCCCACCTCCTCTTTTCCTTCCTTCCTTCCTTTTACACTACCCCTATCTCCTGCCTTCCTTCTCTTGACCACTAACTTGTCCTTCCCCTTCCAATTCTACTGACTCTGATCCAGATATTCATCTTCTTGTCCTTTCCTCTTCTTTCTTTTTCGACCACCACACCACCCCCTCCTGCCCCCTTCCTCTCCCCACCCCTCCACTCTTCTTGTACCTTCTGCCTCTTACCCTATCCCCCCATTCCTCCAGTAGCCACCGCCATCCCCTTCCGCTACCCTCCACCTCACCTTTCCTCGGGTAGACAGACGCACCCCAGGGGGTAGGGGCAGAGGCGCCGAGGTGGGGGAGAGGCGATAACATCGGGTAGCTGGCGCTACTACCCCATTCCCCGCCTCATGGACGCTGTCCTCAAGATCCTCCCCCCGTCTAGTGGCCTTCCACCCGAATTATGATTCGCCACCAGATTGGCAAGTCGCTACTCCGACCCGCTGCCTTGAAGGCTGGACCAGCGCATAGTGTGAAAAGGAAGAGCACGTCTGTACGGACTGGGAGCGTATGACGGGACATGGACATGGACATGGACTGGGAGCGTATGGCGGGACATGGACATGGACTGGGAGCGTATGACGGGACATGGACATGGACTGTGAGCGTATGGCGGGACATGGACATGGACATGGACTGGGAGCGTATGGCGGGACATGGACATGGACATGGACTGGGAGCGTATGACGGGACATGGACATGGACATGGACTGTGAGCGTATGGCGGGACATGGACATGGACTGGGAGCGTATGGCGGGACATGGACATGGACTGGGAGCGTATGGCGGGACATGGACATGGACTGGGAGCGTATGGCGGGACATGGACATGGACTGGGAGCGTATGACGGGACATGGACATGGACTGGGAGCGTATGACGGGACATGGACATGGACATGGACTGTGAGCGTATAGCGGGACATGGACATGGACTGGGAGCGTATGACGGGACATGGACATGGACATGGACTGTGAGCGTATGACGGGACATGGACATGGACATGGACTGGGAGCGTATGGCGGGACATGGACATGGACTGGGAGCGTATGGCGGGACATGGACATGGACTGGGAGCGTATGGCGGGACATGGACATGGACTGGGAGCGTATGGTGGGACATGGACATGGACATGGACATGGGCTGGGAGCGTATGGCGGGACATGGACATGGACTGGGAGCGTATGACGGGACATGGACATGGACATGGACTGGGAGCGTATGGCGGGACATGGACTGGGAGCGTATGACGGGACATGGACATGGACTGGGAGCGTATGACGGGACATGGACATGGACTGGGAGCGTATGGCGGGACATGGACATGGACTGGGAGCGTATGGCGGGACATGGACATGGACATGGACATGGATATGGACTGTGAGCGTATGACGGGACATGGACATGGACAGTGAGCGTATGACGGGACATGGACATGGACAGGGAGCGTATGGCGGGACATGGACATGGACATGGACATGGACATGGACATGGACTGGGAGCGTATGACGGGACATGGACATGGACATGGACTGTGAGCATATGGCGGGACATGGACATGGACTGGGAGCGTATGACGGGACATGGACATGGACATGGACATGGACTGGGAGCGTATGACGGGACATGGACATGGACATGGACATGGACTGGGAGCGTATGACGGGACATGGACATGGACAGGGAGCGTATGGCGGGACATGGACATGGACATGGACATGGACATGGACTGTGAGCATATGGCGGGACATGGACATGGACTGGGAGCGTATGACGGGACATGGACTGTGAGCGTATGGCGGGACATGGACATGGACTGGGAGCGTATGGCGGGACATGGACATGGACATGGACATGGACTGGGAGCGTATGACGGGACATGGACATGGACTGGGAGCGTATGGCGGGACATGGACATGGACATGGACATGGACATGGACATGGACTGTGAGCATATGGCGGGACATGGACATGGACTGGGAGCGTATGGCGGGACATGGACATGGACATGGACATGGATATGGACTGGGAGCGTATGGCGGGACTTGGACATGGACTGGGAGCGTATGACGGGACATGGACATGGACATGGACTGTGAGCGTATGACGGGACATAGATATGGACTGGGAGCGTATGACGGGACATGGATATGGACTGGGAGCGTATGGCGGGACATGGATATGGACTGGGAGCGTATGGCGGGACATGGACATGGACTGGGAGCGTATGACGGGACATAGATATGGACTGGGAGCGTATGACGGGACATGGACATGGACATGGACTGGGAGCGTATGGCGGGACATGGACATGGACTGGGAGCGTATGACGGGACATGGACATGGACATGGACTGGGAGCGTATGGCGGGACATGGACATGGACTGGGAGCGTATGACGGGACATGGACATGGACATGGCCTGGGAGCGTATGGCGGGACATGGACATGGACATGGACATGGACTGGGAGCGTATGGCGGGACATGAACATGGACATGGACATGGACATGGACATGGACTGGGAGCGTATGGCGGGACATGGACATGGACTGGGAGCGTATGACGGGACATGGACATGGACATGGACTGTGAGCGTATGGCGGGACATGGACATGGACTGTGAGCGTATGACGGGACATGGACATGGACTGGGAGCGTATGACGGGACATGGACATGGACATGGACTGTGAGCGTATGGCGGGACATGGACATGGACTGGGAGCGTATGACGGGACATGGACATGGACATGGACTGTGAGCGTATGGCGGGACATGGACATGGACTGTGAGCGTATGGCGGGACATGGACATGGACATGGACATGGACATGGACTGGGAGCGTATGACGGGACATGGACTGGGAGCGTATGGCGGGACATGGACATGGACTGGGAGCGTATGGCGGGACATGGACTTTGAGCGTATGGCGGGACATGGACATGGACTGGGAGCGTATGACGGGACATGGACTGTGAGCGTATGGCGGGACATGGACATGGACTGGGAGCGTATGGCGGGACATGGACATGGACATGGACATGGACTGGGAGCGTATGACGGGACATGGACATGGACTGGGAGCGTATGACGGGACATGGACTGTGAGCGTATGGCGGGACATGGACATGGACTGGGAGCGTATGGCGGGACATGGACATGGACATGGACATGGACTGGGAGCGTATGACGGGACATGGACATGGACTGGGAGCGTATGGCGGGACATGGACATGGACATGGACATGGACATGGACATGGACTGGGAGCGTATGGCGGGACATGGACTGGGAGCGTATGGCGGGACATGGACATGGACATGGACATGGACATGGACTGGGAGCGTATGACGGGACATGGACATGGACTGGGAGCGTATGACGGGACATGGACATGGACATGGACTGTGAGCGTATGACGGGACATAGATATGGACTGGGAGCGTATGACGGGACATGGACTGGGAGCGTATGGCGGGACATGGATATGGACTGGGAGCGTATGGCGGGACTTGGACATGGACTGGGAGCGTATGACGGGACATAGACATGGACTGGGAGCGTATGGCGGGACATGGACATGGACTGGGAGCGTATGGCGGGACATGGACATGGACAGGGAGCGTATGACGGGACATGGACAGGGAGCGTATGGCGGGACATGGACTGGGAGCGTATGGCGGGACATGGACAGGGAGCGTATGGCGGGACATGGACAGGGAGCGTATGGCGGGACATGGACAGGGAGCGTATGGCGGGACATGGACATGGACAGGGAGCGTATGGCGGGACATGGACATGGACAGGGAGCGTATGACGGGACATGGACAGGGAGCGTATGGCGGGACATGGACATGGACTGGGAGCGTATGGCGGGACATGGACAGGGAGCGTATGGCGGGACATGGACAGGGAGCGTATGGCGGGACATGGACAGGGAGCGTATGGCGGGACATGGACAGGGAGCGTATGGCGGGACATGGACAGGGAGCGTATGGCGGGACATGGACAGGGAGCATATGGCGGGACATGGATGTGGACTGTGAGCGTACGACATGTATTAACTGTATGTATACTATTGTGTACTACATACGCGCACCGGAAGTGTGTCCTTCAGGAAATAAAATATTGATGTATTGGACAGCTGGAACAAGTAGAGTGTTGCAAGATATAGAAGAAATGTGTATTTGAATACTTTGACCTTGAGAGTATTGTAATACTTGGGACAAAGAGTGTATTGCTGCATATGGACTAGAAGTGTACTATAACACGAGAACTAGAAGTTTATTTTAAACACATAACGCAGGATGAAAAAGAAAGGCAACGATCACTACTCTCTCGCTTACGAGGTGTATAAGTCCCTTGTTTAACATGCTGTAGGAAAATTATTCCAAAACACGACCTGAAAATACCTTACAACTCATGGTGAATAGAATTTCCACTCAACTTCAGGCCCTAGTATCACTCGAAGAGCATCAGAGCATCAATGTCGCACCAAAGGTAGGTTTTTCCACATGGTGCCGGTTAAGGCTCGTCAATCCACCATGATAAAACGACCACATGACAATCGACGACATTTGTTACCTAAAAACAGCACTCGAATACGTCCACACACGACTGTACAATTACAAAGGATCACAAAGGCGCAAATTAAGAAAAGGGAATTTAATTACATTTAACAATACAACACGACGCTTGCAAAGAAAAACAAAGAAAACCGCGTAAGCAAGCCGATCTATGCGCCTCTACGCAACCACAATTCGGCCACAAAGACCGAAGACGATACCCCAACCAGGGAAAGCTCCCTCTAAGCAATCACAACTCATACACAAAACAAACCCGAAGACGCTAACAACGCGCCCGACGATCTCACAGACTCGGACAAAGCCTCCACAAGGCCAACAACAGGCGACAACTCCCGTAACCCTCGGCCAACGCCGGTATCGCCAACCAATCGCCAAGAATGGACTGCACCTCGCCCACGGCCAATGCCGGCCCTCATACTCCCCTCTTCCCCTCAGACTCCCCCATCACACAACCCAGCACTTCCTTCTCCAAAACACAGAAATCCACCAACCTTTCTCCAAGCTCAAAATCACTCTTCCCTACTCCCATCTAATCCTTGGTTAAATTACCTTACGATTGTCCACAATACCGTGCAAACGGCCCCTAACTGACCAACCTTGCACGGGATGAACACCAAACACGAAATTCCACTTGTAGCACTCATAACGTTGCATGAAAACCGCACTATGCAGGAAAACAAGTCATAGTGGACGGAGCGCACTAGCCAACCCTAAAACGCCGACTTCGCACTAATAATTTAAAGGCTTTGTTACATGAGTCGTGACAATTAATAACACACGAACATGCTGACTGAGTTGTCCGATTGCAAATAGTCATGCCTCATATCCTGCCTGCTTCAAGTTGATTCTGTGACTACATTAGCGCAGAAATACAAACAGCAAAGCCTTAATTACTTCTGCTTGGGAAAGAGAAAGCCACCTCTTTGCACTTGACAAGAGAAGGACATATTGAAAGACAGCCTGAGGTAGCGTCGACTGGAACCAGAAGAGCTGGTGCCAGCGGCTGCGGCCAGACCCCGGTCACAGATCTTTGCTCCAGTGACGTTCCCTCATCCGACTGGCAGACACTTCCCTCGAGGGAGAGCGGAGAGCCAAGTCCGAGCCGCCCGGGAAAGACGCCATCGAGTAGAGTCAGTCACGGTAGCAACATAGGAAATCCAGTGCCCCGTCTGTTCTCGCCTCTGCAAGTCTGGGCTCGACCTGCAAAGCCACCTCCAATCCTGCAGGTAAATGTGCAGTTCTAGTCGTGACTGAACCCATGGGACAACCACAGTACCAGACCAATGTAGTCAATAGAAAGGACGGTACCTCCTGCAACGGAGTTAGCTCCTGATTAAGTGTTTGTCATGCAGGCCATGTGCTGGACAAAGTAGATGAGCGATATGAACTGAAGGACAAAATGGACATCTGTTGAAAACATGACATGTTCATAAAGCACAAGGTAAGCAGTGTTGGGATGTTTTCATGAGAATGTTAGTTGACGATAAAGGAAGGAAACTTCTAGTCATTTCGTGCAAAATGAAGACTGTAACATGAATATAATTCCGAGCTGCTCTATGCCCCCCCCCCCCTTCCTTCATTCCTACATCGCCCTCTACCTCCTCAACTCTGTCCCTCCCCCCCTCCCCAACTCTCCTCCCCCCCCCCCCTCTTCCTTCATTCCTACATCGCCTTCTACCTCCTCCCCCCTGCCCTCCCCCCCCCTCCTCTACTCTCCTCCTTCCCCCTTCCCCCTTCCTTCATTCCTACATCGCCCTCTACCTCCTCCATCCTGCCCTCCCCCCCTCCCCAACTCTTCTCCTCCTCCCCCCCCCCTCCAAAATTAGCTGAAACCCCTGGTTTCTGAGCTTTTACAGGCCTGCCCCAATAGCTCAGCCATGGGTGGCCCCAGGCAGAGAAGGATGCTACTGCGGACATCGAGGCAGAGTCAGATACAAGAAGTACAACATCCCACAGTGTCATACAAAACAAAATATCGAATTTAAGGGAAAACAAAATGAACAGGGTTCTGTTCATTTGTAAACAGATAACACTGTCACCTGCTCAGTCAACACCATCGCACGAGACAAGTAATTCTAAACTCCATGTTTATGCTACTTCTTCGACTCAACACTAGATGGCAGCAGTTGCTGGTTGGCTGCTTCACACAGAGAAATCTGACTGGACGGCCTCGCTGGCAGCGCACCCGGATTGGCTGATAGCATCAGATATCCCCACCCGAATTGTCAACCTCTATCCGCCACACAACAGTCTACGTGTGCTGGATAATGGTTGGATAGAGAAACGAATTCATCTGGTGGGATAGAAAAAGCATGATGGAGAATAAATGAGGAGAAGAGGGCGAAAGGGATGAATTCAAGATGGCAGATAAGAACAAATAAGTAAGTGTGATGACTGGAGATAGGGGGATGAGGAGGGTGGAGGAGTGGTGGTGGTGGTGAAAATGAGAGAGTGTTGGTGGGTGAGTGGTATCCAAAAGATGATAGGGAAGGCAAAGTGAGACTTTGCTCTTTCTTTTGCGTGGTTTGAGCTAGAAGAGAACAAGAATCACTGCAGTGGGGACGAAAAAAGGGTGGGGGACATAAAATGAAAAGGTAGTGACTCCAACACACACAATGGAAGGGAGGGAGGGAGGGAGGGAGGGAGAGAAAAGGAGAGAGAGAGAGAGGGTGGGAGAGAGAGGTAGGGAGGGAAAGAGAGGGAGGGAGGACGGGAGGGAGGGAGAGAGGGAGAGAGAGAGAGAGAGAGAGAGAGAGAGAGAGAGAGGGGGGGAGAGAGAGAGAGAGAGAGAGAGAGAGAGAGAGAGAGAGAGAGAGAGGAGCAAAAATGTGAATAAGAACTGCAGATGGAATGGTAACAAAGCGGCGAAGTGGACAGATAATTAAGGAAGGAGGGGGATGAGCGTGAGATGTATGTGTGTGTGTGTGTGTGTGTGTGTGTGTGTGTGTGTGTGTGTGTGTGTGTGTGTGTGTGTGTGTGTGTGAGAGAGAGAGAGTGTGTGAGTGTGTGTGTGTGTGTGTGTGTGTGTGTGTGTGTGTGTGTTTGTGTGTGTGTGTTTATGTTGTTTTTGTGTTTGTATGTGCGTGTGTTGTGTGTGTGGAGGGGGGGGGGGCGCGTGTTTGTGCGCGTGTGTGTGTGTGCGTGTTGTTTTTGTGTTGTGTGTGTGTGTGTGTGTGTGTGTGTGTGTGTGTGTGTGTGTGTGTGTGTGTGTGTGTGTGTGAAGGGGTGTATGTGAGACTGAGTGGATGAGAAGGTTAATTTACAGAGAGGACATTGGAACGAATAGCCAAAGTCAATGCAGGAAAAAAGTATTCTAAAGGTGTATTTCAACACCACTTTGGACGGGGCCATATCAAGCCCTCGTTGTCACAGGTCGTTACGTCGTCGAAGTCATGGACATTTTCGTTAAAAATCGGCGACCCGCCGGGCCAGGCCGTGGTCGCAATGAAGACCTGGTTGAGGGAAGGCAAGGGGATGAAGAGATGCAGGTGCGAATGGGGGTGGGGCGGCAGTCACTGAGTTACTGGAATGCAAGTGATGGCAAAGGTACGGCTGAGTCAAACCCATTGCACACGACCCGATGAGGCGACGATTCTTCTCTGCTTCTTGTCGCGAAGAGCTTTTATTTTACGAGTTGGTTATACAGAGCTACATGATACGACAAGGTACCATCATGTAACTCGTTGGTTTCTCTCCGAAGTTCTTTTCTGATTGGTTGGTTAATGGCTGCGCCGGCAAATAGACTGCTTTTTATTTGAGGCAGCGACCATTTGCTTGCTGCTTCGTCGCGGGGTGCGCAATGGACACTTTGAATGACAAACTTACTGTGTTAACCCATCTCAGGGTTAAGAGACTGAACTGAACTAAACTGAACTGAACTGTGTTGCTACTGATTTGGGGAAGCATGGTACAATCTAGGAGTTGTCCACAATAACGCTTTCCTCTAAATGCTAAAGTTTGCCTCAAAGACTGCTATATCCAGTGTTGGGCTTCTTCTGTGGCAGGCAGCAATAGACTACACATTTTCTCTTTTCAAGTTGCAGCACCAATCTATGTCGGCCATAACAGATTACAAAATGTTCTGAATGAGCGTCGGTACCCATCCAGTGGAGGGAACTCCTTGACATGCCCTTTTGGCAGACTAATCGAAAACAAGGTATAAACTAACACAGTTGCAAACTTTTTAAAGTGTGTCAGGGAAATGCAGTGTGTAATTTCCCCACGTCGTGACGTACTGATGTCATAGGTGTCATGCCTTGGCTTAGTACACACTAAAACACGACAGCTTGGGAGAACATGCAGTGTTTATTGAGACTGTTCGGACCATCCACGCGGGGTGCATTTGTAGGATTGAATCCTGTCTTTTGGAGAGAAAAAAAAGTGTAAATATTTGTCTTTAGTGGGCTAATGACTTATACCAATAAACTACTTCGCTCTGCTCTTTTCTGTTCTGCTCTGCTCTGTTTTCTTTGCTCTGCTCTGCGCTGCTCCGCTCTGTTTTGCTCTGCTCTGTTCTGCTCTGCTCTGTTCTGTACTGCTCTACTCTATTCTGCTTTGTTCTGTTCTGCTCCGCTCTGTTCTGTTCTGTTCTGTTCTGCTATACTTTATTCTGCTCTGCTCTGTTTTGCTCCGCTCTGTTCTGCTCTGCTCTGTTCTGCTCCGCTCTGTTCTGCTCCGCTTTGTTCTGCTCCGCTCTGTTCTGCTCTGTTCTGTTCTTCTCTGCTCTGTTCTGCTCCGCTCTGTTTTGCTCCGCTCAGTTCTTCTTTACTGTATTCTGCTCCGCTCTGTTCTGCTCCACTCTGTTCTGCTCTGCTCTGTTCTGCTCCGCTCTGTTCTGCTCCGCTCTGTTCTGCTCCGCTCTGTTCTGCTCTGCTCTGTTCTGCTCCGCTCTGTTCTGCTCCGCTCTGTTCTGCTCTACTCTGTTCTGCTCCACTCTACTCTGTTCTGCTCTGCTCTGCTCCGCTCTGTTCTATTCTGTTCTGCTCTGCTCTGCTCCGCTCCGCTCCGCTCTGCTCTGCTCTGTTCTGCTCTGTTCTGTTCTGTTCTGTTCTGTTCTGCTCTGCTCTATTCTGTTCCGTTCCGTTCTGCTCTGCTCTGCTCCACTCTGTGCTGCTCTGCTCTGTTCTGCTCTTATCTATTCTGTTCTGTCCTGCTCTGCTCTCTTCCACTCTGTTCTGCTCTGCTCTGCTCTGCCCTGCTCTGCTCCGCTCTACACGTATTCTGTTCTGATCTGTTCTGATCTGTTCTGATCTGTTCTGCTCTGTTCCACTCTGTTCTGCTCTGATCTGTTCTGCTCTGATCTGTTCTGCTCTGCTCTATTCTCTTCTGTTCTTTTCTGTTCTGTTCTGCTCTGCTCTGCTCTGTTCTGCTCCGCTCTGTTCTACTCTGCTCCGCTCTTTTCTGTTCTGATCTTTACTGGATGACCTGAAGGGAGAACATCTGCTCTAGAAAATGCCGTGCGTCTTGCTGCTCACTGAGCGAGATTATGGGAGCCTTATCATTGTGATGATGACGCCCATGTTCTCATGATTCGTAGCATCCATGTCTCTTTCCCTGCTGTCCTGTTCTTGAGCGCACGTGCATGTGCACGTGCGTGCGTGTGTGCGCGCACGTGAGGCATACGTGCGTTTGTTTGCATGCATGCTCATTCATCAGCACACGTGTGTTCGTCTTCATGTGTAATGGCGTTTTAATTGAGTAATGCTTACGGCTACTTCGCCGTAGTAGCAATATTTATCGAACCAATCAGGACGTAGACCTCGAGCGAAGCTGCGCCCTGATTGGTTAGATGGGATTGCTGCTAAGGGGAAGTAGGTGTAAGCGTCGCCGTATAAAACAGGTCTTAAGGAAGTATGCGGCTGGAGGGATGAAAAAGAAGGGAACGATGAGGACACTTTCGAGAAAATAAGAGAGGCAGCCGCAGGTCGAGTCAAGAATCGAAAACAGTGGAAGTGCATGGTGAATGAGACGGGGTGTGAATTCGAAACAAAAAGAAACTATCTGGCTTTGAAAGAAACGCTTTATATCAAACATCGTTGTAGCTGAGTGGGTTTAATGGAGATGTTTGAATAGAAATACCTATTGAGAAAGGGCAAAAAAAAAAATCATATTTTGAGGGCGGGATGGGGGTGGGGGTGGGCGTGGGGGTGAGGGTGGGCGAGAGTCAAAACATAAAAGAACGGAAGTAGCGAACCTGCAGGATGTGAGTGAGGTGTTTGTTTTTTCTCTTTCTCCCCACGCCCACTCTCACCCCCACCCCTACCCCCACCCCCACCCCTGACCCTCATCCCACTCCAAACCCTGTTACAGAAGCGCTCGCAAAGCTATTTTGTTACCATGCTTGAATACTAACAATGCCTATGCAACAGGTCAATGCAATCCTGCAGATAGGATTCATCCTACTGCATTTTTCTCCACTGTGTGAACCCATCCCGAAAACCTCGGAGCTGCTATCAGTAGACCTCTCTGTCTGCCATTCCCTGAATACCTGCCCGTCTACCTGCACCTGCCACTATCGGCCAATGGGAATGCAGATGCGCTTCCGCTGGGTGAAGTCCCGTGAAATTTCATGATGTCTGGGTGAGGGTTGTGTCAAACAAATGGAACGGATCGCCCCGTGTCGATGTGAACTGGATCGGACATCTGCCCTTACAAACGGCGTAGTAGTAGCTTTGATTTTGTTGACACTTTTCCGTTGCCTAGGTTACGCCCCTATGCTTCTGTGGCATCAGTTTCGCTGTCACTCACGTCCTGGTAGGGAGCATGGAAAGTGTTTACCCTTACTTGACCTCTGCAGCGCGGTCCTCACCTCGGACTGGTCTCTGAAAACCTTTATCGCCACAGCTCGCCTGCCTGAATTACAGCTGCTTCAACTTTCAACTACAGAAAGCTTACGTGGAAGTTGTCAGTTATCTCTTGCCACGATTCCCACCTTTACAAGTCTGTGCTAAATGGAACATCACTAGCTTATGCCTGTATCTTCATAGACAAGCTATTCCGTTTCTTCACTCTGTACTCGGCATATCTCCTGCTTATGCTCCAGCTTTTGCACTTCGTTCGCTTCTACATCCCATCCTCTATTCTGTTGCAGACGGAGTAGGCCTATTGTGATGTACGAGCGCACAATGTATTGTTGGCAGTCAGGTTTTTAATGTTATTTTGAGTTCCTGCTGTAATGTATCATACGCAAGGGCTTTTTAAACGCTCATTCTGGAATGGTAAAATTGTGCATTATGAACCATATATGTGGTACGTCGTTTTCCTCATCACACTCGTCGTCACGATGACGAATATAACATCTTCTACAATACATGTAGTATCGGCTCATATGTTAGTCGTTGTCATCATCGTCGTCCAACTTCCTCCTCTTTTTCCGTCTTCCTTTCTTCTTCTTCTTCTTCTTCTTCTTCTTCTTCTTCTTCTTCTTCTTCTCCTCCTCCTCCTCCTCCTCCTCCTCCTCCTCCTCCTCCTCCTCCTCCTCCTCCTCCTCCTCCCCCTCCTCCTCCTCCCTCCTCCTCTCCTCCTCCTTCCATCTCTCCTTCCTTTCTCTCCTATCTCCTCGTCCTGCCCTTAATCTCATCTCCTCCTCCTTCCTCCATCCTCCATCCTCTCCTTCCTCCTCCTCCTCCTCCTCCTCCTCCTCCCTCCTCCTCCTCACTCCCTCCTCCTCCTCCTCCTCTCCCTCCTCCTCCTCCTCCTCCTCCTCATCCTCCTCCTCCTCGTCTCTCTCCTCTTACCTCCTCCTCCTCCTCCCACTCCCCCTCCCCTCCCCCTCCCCCTCTCCTCCTCCTCCTCCCTCACTCCTCCTCCTCCTCCCCCTCCTCCTCCTTCCTCCTCCTCTTCCCTCCTCTCCTCCTCTTCCTCTCATCCTCCTCCTCCTCCCTCCTCCCTCCTCACCTTCCTCCTCCTCCTCCTTCTCTCCTCCTCCTGCCTTCCTCCTCTCCTCCTCCTCCTCCTCCTCTCTCTCTCCTCCTCCT
>JAWQFJ010034795.1:0-15163 GCA_034096865.1 Theodoxus fluviatilis | reverse complement strand
TTGTTCTCTACTCATCTCGCTATGAAACAGCAGATTGAGGTGTTGAGATTGGTTGAGGGTTGTATGACTTTAAAAACACATTATCAATAAAAGTATAGGATTTGGAGGACATCCGTGAATACAGGCATGAGCTGTGAGACAAATACTGATCTTACATCTCCTGTGTTCTCATGGTCGAAGTCGGATGAGGGACTTTGTCAGCAAGACCATGGGTGCGTTGCTTGAAGTCTAGGCACGCAGGCTAGACAGTTAATGAGTGATAAGAAGCTACTGCAAAAGCTGCCTTCCTTTGGATTGGAGGAAACACATAATACCCTCATAGGTTCGATGTCTTCCATAATTCGAACTACAAAATACTTTCCCGTGGCACACAGATGCTGCTCTGGCCGGGTGAGTGACTGCTACTGGAGCAGACCCTGAAAGCACAAAGACCACAGTAATCCAGCTAATGAGGGAGGCATCATTGCTGTGTGCGAGTCTAGCGAGTCGTGTTTGTTTTGTGTGCCCACAAAATCACTTCCCACACAAGAGCTGTATGACAAAGACCGAGCTTATCTCATTATTCTGTTGTGTTCTCGAGCCATGGGATGCGCTCTAACGGGGAAAAACGGGCGGTTACTGTAACCAACCGACCCTATGTTTTTCTGATGCCTCTAAACGTTTTTCCCCACCATGCAATAAAAAAGGGGAAGGGGTTTGGGGGGTGGGGGTGGGAGACAACGAAGAGCATGCTGTCCCATCTTCCCTTTGCAATGAGCACTCAAGTTTCCACTATAAAGACTTTCTCTCTCTCCCCCCCCCCCCCCCCCCCAACAGTGAAAAAAGGTTTGAATTATGTTAAATGTGGCCTCTTAAAGAAGGTTCAGGTTGACCAACAAACCCTTTTTTTTGGAAGCATGTTGCCTCAACCAACACAATTTTTGGGGTGGGGGGTGGGGGTGGAAGTGGGGGGAGGGTTAGGTGGGGGAGGGGATAGAGGCTAACACAGATTGTCACGGGCTTGAAACTACAATGTGATTTTTTAAAACTCCAAGTCACATACTGAAACATCTCACATTGAAATATTATCTATATCATACTGATCGTTGGCCAGCTCATGTGCTCCGTGTTTTTATGTCCACCTTCCCAGACTAGAGGTCTGAGACAGGGTGATAATAAACCTGACGATAGGACCATCAAACTGGTATAATATGTCCTACCATAAATTGTCACAAACCTATGTTCGTATTTTGTCGGGGGTTGAAACATTTGACATGAATATGATTTATATTGATCTGTGACCGGCTATAGTTTCTTCAGGGTGCTTCAGACGGACCATCGAGCTTCCAGCCCCACATGCCCGCGCTGTGGTTTGCACTACCATCAGACTCCTGATTTACAGCAGGCGCTGTCGACGAGACGAGACGAGTCACGACTAGACTAGACTAGACTAGACTAGACTAGATACAACAGGCGCACAGACACATGGACGGACAGACACACAGACATATAGACAGACAGACACACAGACAGACAGGCACACACACACACACACACACACACACACACACACACACACACACACACACACACACACACACATAGACATTCACACAGCTCTATTTGGATCAGCATCGAAAACAGCGTCGCAATGAATTTCTTTAAAGGTGGTAGGTGATCTTTCAAAAAACTCTCTCCAGGTTGGAAACACTGCATTACTGGTGAAGGGCTACGCCCAAAACGTTTGTTTCCATACTAAACCCGCGATTCCAACACCTCCCAGCGATCTTTGTGATCACTATTTGTACTGGGGAATACTTGGGAGTGGCGTGTTGTCATTGTTGATGTGAGGTTGCAGGAACAGTAATACGAAATAGATTGTCCATGTGAGCCTTCTGAACATCAAGTGACATTAAACCCAGTTCTTGATCTAAGCCTTCGACATATTCAGTGTTATGAAACTACTTGTTAATTGATGTATGGCTGCTGGACATTCCATCAACATTACCAGACTGGTGTTTCATCCGAGTTGCATGCAGTCACTAGAAGTTTTATCATGTGGGAGATTTAGGCCTACATACGGCTGTTTTAGCTTCGGTGTGTAGATCTCAGGACTGAGGCTTTGGCATTTCTCCGACATTACCTCTTTTCTCAGCAAGGAACCTTTACCCAAATTTTCGCGTCTTAAAACTTCTCTCTCGATCTGGGGCGCACGCGCGCGCGCGCGTGTGTGTGTGTGTGTGTGTGTGTGTGTGTGTGTATGTGTGTGTGTGTGTGTGTGTGTGAGTGTGTGTGTGTGTGTGTGTGTGTGTGTGCGTGTGTGTGTTTGTGCGTGTATGTGTGTGCGTGCTTAATTGCGTGCGGGTGTGTTTGTATGCGCGTGTATATATAGGCCTATGCGTATGCGTGCGTGTGTGCATGTGTGTGTATATGCGCGCGTGCGTGCGTGCGTGCATGCGTGTGTATATATATATGCAGTTCGAGCTGTTATCATGCAAAAAGTAGCCTACATGTGTAGATTTCACAAAGATTCATGATCTAACGTTGAGGTTGATTGTCTCTCATATAACACGAAGACGAGACTAACTGCAGCCTTCAAAATTACAGGTGTCCCTGTGCTTGACTGCTAAGAATAGATCCACCGCATCTGCCCACGCGATTCATTACACCGCATCTCCCCACGCGACTCATTACACAGCATCTCCTCACGCGACTCATTACACAGCATCTCCCACGCCATTCACTACACCGCATCTCCCCACGCGACTCATTACACCGCATCTCCCCACACGACTCATTACACCGCATCTCCCCACGTGATTCATGACACCGCATCTCCCCACGCGACTCATTACACCGCATCTCCCCACGCGATTCATTACACCGCATCTCCCCACGCGACTCATTACACCGCATCTCCCCACGCAATTCATTACACCGCATCTCCCCACGCGATTCATGACACCGCATCTCCCCACGTGACTCATTACACCGCATCTCCCCACGCGATTCATTACACCGCATCTCCCCACGCGACTCATGACACCGCATCTCCTCACGCGACTCATAACACCGCATCTCCCCACGCGATTCATTACACCGCATCTCCCCACGCAATTCATTACACCGCATCTCCCCACGCGACTCATCACACCGCATCTCCCCACGCGACTCATTACACCGCATCTCCCCACGTGACTCATCACACCGCATCTCCCCACGCGACTCATGACACAGCATCTCCCCATGCGACTCATGACACCGCATCTCCCCACGCGACTCATGACACCGCATCTCCCCACGCGATTCATTACACCGCATCTCCCCACACGACTCATTACACCGCATCTCCCCCACGCGACTCATGACACCGCATCTCCCCACGCGACTCATTACACTGCATCTCCCCACGCGACTCATTACACCGCATCTCCCCACGCGATTCATTACACCGCATCTCCCCACGCGATTCATTACACTGCATCTCCCCACGCGACTCATTACACCGCATCTCCCCACGCGACTCATTACACCGCATCTCCCCACGTGACTCATTACAACCGCATCTCCCCACGCGACTCATTACACCGCATCTCCCCACGCGACTCATGACACCGCATCTCCCCACGCGACTCATCACACCGCATCTCCCACGCGACTCATGACACCGCATCTCCCCACGCGACTCATTACACCACATCTCCCCACGCAATTCATTACACAGCATCTCCCCACGCGATTCATTACACCGCATCTCCCCACGCGACTCATGACACGCATCTCCCCACGCCGATTCATTACACCGCATCTCCCCACGCGACTCATCACACCGCATCTCCCCACGCGACTAATGACACAGCATCTCCCCACGCGATTCATTACACCGCATCTCCCCACGCGACTCATTACACCGCATCTCCTCACGCGACTCATTACACTGCATCTCCCACGCAATTCATTACACCGCATCTCCCCACGCGACTCATTACACCGCATCTCCCCACGCGATTCATTACACCGCATCTCCCCACGCGACTCATGACACCGCATCTCCCCACGCGACTCATTACACCGCATCTCCCCACGCGACTCATTACACCGCATCTCCCCATGCGATTCATTACACAGCATCTCCCCACGCGACTCATTACACCGCATCTCCCCACGCGACTCATTACACCGCATCTCCCCACGCGACTCATGACACCGCATCTCCCCACGCGACTCATTACACCGCATCTCCCCACGCGACTCATTACACCGCATCTCCCCATGCGATTCATTACACAGCATCTCCCACGCGACTCATGACACCGCATCTCCCCACGCGATTCATTACACAGCATCTCCCCACGCGATTCATTACACCGCATCTCCCCACGCGATTCATTACACTGCATCTCCCCACGCGACTCATGACACCGCATCTCCGCACGCGACTCATAACACCGCATCTCCCCACGCGACTCATGACACTGCATCTCCCCACGCGACTCATTACACCGCATCTCCCCACGCGACTCATGACACCGCATCTCCGCACGCGACTCATAACACCGCATCTCCCCACGCGACTCATAACACCGCATCTCCCCACGCGACTCATGACACTGCATCTCCCCACGCGACTCATTACACTGCATCTCCCCACGCGATTCATTACACCGTGCATCTCCCCACGCGATTCATTACACCGTGCATCTCCCCACGTGATTCATTACACCGCGTCTCATCCACGCGATTCATTACACCGCATCTCCCCACGCGATTCATTACACCGCGTCTCCCCACGCGATTCATTACACCGCATCTCCCCACGCGATTCATTAGAGGCGATGGACACAGAAATCGTGGCTTGGTTCACTCTTACTCTGGCCAAAGATTATAAGTTACACAAAGATAGCTCATGCCGAGCTTTTGCTATATAAAGTTACAAGACGCTTGGAAACGCAGCGCCCCAAGCGGCTAGAACAATGGGGAAGTAATCACAACGCTTAGAGACATGTAAAAGTGCTTGTTTGTCGACGCGTTTCTGATGCGTTCCGATCATGTTTGTGAATACATTTACGGTGTAATGTGTAATAAAATGATTTGCTGCAATAATGGGGGTGTTTTGGCTTTGTTTTTTGTAGCAGGCGTTGTGAAATCGAAATATTTGGTTCATCGATTCGAAATGTGAGCCTATAGTCCGTTCAACATTGCTCTGTCAGTGGAGACAAAGATTATTCGTCTGCTAGCCATCTAGGTACATACGGTGAGGTTTGTTTACTTATCTTCTGTGGGTTTTGTGCAGAAAGTATACGTTAAAACAGTCTAATATGACTATTTTCGATTAGTTTTTAATCTAATTAATATTTTTGCATGCTTTAACGCGGCCGGATCTTTGGCATAACTCCCCGGGCGTGCGAAGTCAGTAGCATCTCCACTGACAGAGCAATGTTTAAACGGACTATAGGCTCACGCGCATGCGCAGAACCATCCATTTCGATGAACCAAATATTTCGATTTCACAACGCCTGCTACAAAAAACAAAGCCAAAACACCCCCATTATTGCAGCAAATCATTTTATTACACATTACACCGTAAATGTATTCACAAACATGATCGGAACGCATCAGAAACGCGTCGACAAACAAGCACTTTTACATGTCTCTAAGCGTTGAGATTACTTCCCCATAGTTCTAGCCGCTTGGGGCACAACGTGTCTCGATCCTCACAACAATGAGCTAATGAGCTATCTTTGTGTAACCTATAATCTTTGCTCTGGCTAGCTCTGGTGAATTTCGTGATCAGTCGCCTTACATAGCCTTCAAAAGCTGATAGGCCGTAAACTCCTATCATCATCATCATCATCATCGTCGTCCTCGTCGTCGTCGTCGTCGTCGTCGTCGTCGTAGTCTTACGACAGTAGGAACTTTGCGGTGAACACCATAGTAAGGTTTTTTGCTATGATATGGCCACTTCTCTGCACTCTCTGTATTCGCCATAATAAAGTGAAATAGTCGTATCAGTTGGTTGAATCAAAGACGATCTTTGGTTGTATAATATGAAATCAAGAGGATTGGATAAAGTCGCGGTCGTTAATTGTAAATTATTATATCTCCTTAACATCACTTGGTCTCCAGCATGCGCTCAGACATATATACGTAGATAAATTGTACGGGTGATCCCCACCTACACAAAGGTCGATATTAGCACATGCTCGCGAGCATGGATGCACACACACGCACACACACATACATACGCGCACGCACACACATACACACACACACACACACACACACACACACACACACACACACACACACACACACACACAAACACATTTAAGAAAAGCCTCTGGTGCAAAATAGACATTGCACCGCGGTTTAGCGAACAAGTGAATGGTGAAATATCTTCCCTTCCCCCCTTAGTATACAAGGCGGCAGGAGCTACACTTGTAGGTTAGATTGGCATTTCACACAATTATCGGTCAGGGCCGGACTAGGGGGGGGGGGGGGTGGTTACAGGGGTTGCGTAACCCCCCCCCCCCCCCAGCCTAAACATGTACCTCAACTATGTAGTTTTTTTGTTGTTGCTTTTTTCTTGGGGTGGGGGGGGGGGGGGGGCGATGGGCGGTTTCAATCATTTGTAAATCCGGGAGAAAATTCAAGCCTCACCCTATCCCCCCCCCCCCCCCCCCTTAAAAAAATCTTCCAGTCCGCAACTGCTAATTTTTCTGCATCTTTGTACCTGGACCCCCTTTTGCCACCCACCCCCACCCCCACCCCCCTTCACTGTACCTAGTCCGGCCCTGTCAGTAGTCTAAAGAAATCACGTTTCCGTGAGGGATACCGAGAAAGGAGAAGCTCTAAATTTTGGGCTTCAGCTTTCCTCAGTTTGAGTTGTGGATGGCGCAGTCTGTTTTTTTTCCAACGGTGAACTTGACGCCTAGCTGCCTCTTCCAGCCCAGTCTGAAAAGCCGAAGAAGGGGCAGTGTACTCGTTTGAGTGGCGTGTGAAATTTTGGTGCGAGGTTCTCTTGCCCCTGAAATAACACGAAGGATTGTTGTTGTTGTACCTTTTCGTTCACATAGATAGCCATGCAAACTGCAGGAGTGAGGCGAAGGCGTTCTATTTTGCATTGTTTCTTTACTGACAACATCTTCTTAAAGAAGCTGGGAATGCACTTCAGATTTCGTGACCAAGACCAGTTTTTGAAGAGTACAAAAAGGTTTGTAATCTTGTTTTTGGATCGTAATTGTACTGACGACACTACTTGTACTTGTAAGATGCAAAGTTGTAATTCGATGGCTGATGTTGAAATAAATATCTTATACACGCTCTGCAGACCCCATGAAAAGATCACAGAAACATCAGAGAGACCGCGCCCGCTCGCGCACGCCACACGCACGCACAACAACACACACTACGCATAACCACACACATACACACACAGCAGACGGACGGACATATACACACGTACACGCACACCCACACACACACACACACACAACCACACACACACACACACACACAAACCATCTGAGCCTGTCTGCCATTCATCCCCCAGTCTGTCTGGGTCTCTCTCCACCCCACCCCATCCCCTGTGGTTGTCTCTGTGTGTGTGTGTGTGTGTGTGTGTGTGTGTGTGTGTGTGTGTGCGTGCGTGCGTGTACGTGTGTATCTGTCCGTCCGTCTGTGTGTGTATGTGTGTGTATGCGTATGTGTGTGTGTGCGTGCGTGTGCGTGCGCGAGCGGGCGCGCGTCTCTCTGATGTTTCTGTGATCTTTTCATGGGGTATGCAGAGCGTGATAAGATATTTATTTCAACATCAGCCATCGAATTTACAACTTTGCATCTTACAAGTACAAGTAGTGTCGTACAATTACGATCCAAAAACAAGATTACAAACCTTTTTGTACTCCTTCAAAAACTGGTCTTGGTCACGAAATCGAACGTGCATTCCCAGCTTCTTTAAGAAGATGTTGTCAGTAAAGAAACAATGGCACAAATAGAACGCCTTCGCCTCACCTCCTGCAGTTTGCATGGCTATCTATGTGAACGAAAAGGTACAACAACAACAATCCTTCTGTTATTTCAGGGGCAGAGAACTCGCACCAAATTTCAACGCCACTCAAACGAGTACACTGCCCCTTCTTCGCTTTTCAGACTGGCTGGAAGAGGCAGCTAGGCGTCAAGTTCACCGTTGGAAAAAAACAGACTGCGCCATCCACAACTCAAACTGAGGAAAAGCTGAAGCCCAAAAATTTAGAGCTTCTCCTTTCTCGGTATCCCTCACGGAAACGTGATTTCTTTTAGACTACTGACAGGGCCGGACAAGGTACAGTGAAGGGGGGTGGGGGTGGGGGTGGGTGGCAAAAGGGGGTCCAGGTACAAAGATGCAGAAAAATTAGCAGTTGCGGACTGGAAGATTTTTTTAAGGGGGGGGGGGGGGGGGGATAGGGTGAGGCTTGAATTTTCTCCCCGGATTTACAAATGATTGAAACCGCCCATCCCCCCCCCCCCCCCCCTCCCCCAAGAAAAAAAAGCAACAAAAAAAAACTACATAGTTGAGGTACATGTTTAGGCTGGGGGGGGGGGGGGGTTACGCAACCCCTGTAACCCCCCCCCCCCCCCCTAGTCCGGCCCTGACCGATAATTGTGTGAAATGCCAATCTAACCTACAAGTGTAGCTCCTGCCGCCTTGTATACTAAGGGGGGAAGGGAAGATATTTCACCATTCACTTGTTCGCTAAACCGCGGTGCAATGTCTATTTTGCACCAGAGGCTTTTCTTAAATGTGTTTGTGTGTGTGTGTGTGTGTGTGTGTGTGTGTGTGTGTGTGTGTGTGTGTGTGTGTGTGTGTATGTGTGTGCGTGCGCGTATGTATGTGTGTGTGCGTGTGTGTGCATCCATGCTCGCGAGCATGTGCTAATATCGACCTTTGTGTAGGTGGGGATCACCCGTACAATTTATCTACGTATATATGTCTGAGCGCATGCTGGAGACCAAGTGATGTTAAGGAGATATAATAATTTACAATTAACGACCGCGACTTTATCCAATCCTCTTGATTTCATATTATACAACCAAAGATCGTCTTTGATTCAACCAACTGATACGACTATTTCACTTTATTATGGCGAATACAGAGAGTGCAGAGAAGTGGCCATATCATAGCAAAAACCTTACTATGGTGTTCACCGCAAAGTTCCTACTGTCGTAAGACTACGACGACGACGACGACGACGACGACGACGAGGACGACGATGATGATGATGATGATGATAGGAGTTTACGGCCTATCAGCTTTTGAAGGCTATGTAAGGCGACTGATCACGAAATTCACCAGAGCTAGCCAGAGCAAAGATTATAGGTTACACAAAGATAGCTCATTAGCTCATTGTTGTGAGGATCGAGACACGTTGTGCCCCAAGCGGCTAGAACTATGGGGAAGTAATCTCAACGCTTAGAGACATGTAAAAGTGCTTGTTTGTCGACGCGTTTCTGATGCGTTCCGATCATGTTTGTGAATACATTTACGGTGTAATGTGTAATAAAATGATTTGCTGCAATAATGGGGGTGTTTTGGCTTTGTTTTTTTGTAGCAGGCGTTGTGAAATCGAAATATTTGGTTCATCGAAATGGATGGTTCTGCGCATGCGCGTGAGCCTATAGTCCGTTTAAACATTGCTCTGTCAGTGGAGATGCTACTGACTTCGCACGCCCGGGGAGTTATGCCAAAGATCCGGCCGCGTTAAAACATGCAAAAATATTAATTAGATTAAAAACTAATCGAAAATAGTCATATTAGACTGTTTTAACGTATACTTTCTGCACAAAACCCACAGAAGATAAGTAAACAAACCTCACCGTATGTACCTAGATGGCTAGCAGACGAATAATCTTTGTCTCCACTGACAGAGCAATGTTAAAACGGACTATAGGCTCACATTTCGACGAACCAAATATTTCGATTTCACAACGCCTGCTACAAAAAACAAAGCCAAAACACCCCCATTATTGCAGCAAATCATTTTATTACACATTACACATTAAATGTATTCACAAACATGATCGGAACGCATCAGAAACGCGTCGACAAACAAGCACTTTTACATGTCTCTAAGCGTTGTGATTACTTCCCCATTGTTCTAGCCGCTTGGGGCGCTGCGTTTCCAAGCGTCTTGTAACTTTATATAGCAAAAGCTCGGCATGAGCTATCTTTGTGTAACTTATAATCTTTGGCCAGAGTAAGAGTGAACCAAGCCACGATTTCTGTGTCCATCGCCTCTAATGAATCGCGTGGGGAGATGCGGTGTAATGAATCGCGTGGGGAGACGCGGTGTAATGAATCGCGTGGGGAGATGCGGTGTAATGAATCGCGTGGAGAGACGCGGTGTAATGAATCGCGTGGGGAGACGCGGTGTAATGAATCGCGTGGGGAGATGCGGTGTAATGAATCGCGTGGAGAGACGCGGTGTAATGAATCACGTGGGGAGATGCACGGTGTAATGAATCGCGTGGGGAGATGCACGGTGTAATGAATCGCGTGGGGAGATGCAGTGTAATGAGTCGCGTGGGGAGATGCAGTGTCATGAGTCGCGTGGGGAGATGCGGTGTTATGAGTCGCGTGGGGAGATGCGGTGTTATGAGTCGCGTGCGGAGATGCGGTGTCATGAGTCGCGTGGGGAGATGCGGTGTAATGAGTCGCGTGGGGAGATGCAGTGTCATGAGTCGCGTGGGGAGATGCGGTGTTATGAGTCGCGTGCGGAGATGCGGTGTCATGAGTCGCGTGGGGAGATGCAGTGTAATGAATCGCGTGGGGAGATGCGGTGTAATGAATCGCGTGGGGAGATGCTGTGTAATGAATCGCGTGGGGAGATGCGGTGTCATGAGTCGCGTGGGGAGATGCTGTGTAATGAATCGCATGGGGAGATGCGGTGTAATGAGTCGCGTGGGGAGATGCGGTGTAATGAGTCGCGTGGGGAGATGCGGTGTCATGAGTCGCGTGGGGAGATGCGGTGTAATGAGTCGCGTGGGGAGATGCGGTGTAATGAGTCGCGTGGGGAGATGCTGTGTAATGAATCGCATGGGGAGATGCGGTGTAATGAGTCGCGTGGGGAGATGCGGTGTAATGAGTCGCGTGGGGAGATGCGGTGTCATGAGTCGCGTGGGGAGATGCGGTGTAATGAATCGCGTGGGGAGATGCGGTGTAATGAGTCGCGTGGGGAGATGCGGTGTGATGAATTGCGTGGGGAGATGCAGTGTAATGAGTCGCGTGAGGAGATGCGGTGTAATGAGTCGCGTGGGGAGATGCGGTGTAATGAATCGCGTGGGGAGATGCTGTGTCATTAGTCGCGTGGGGAGATGCGGTGTGATGAGTCGCGTGGGGAGATGCGGTGTAATGAATCGCGTGGGGAGATGCGGTGTCATGAGTCGCGTGGGGAGATGCGGTGTAATGAATCGCGTGGGGAGATGCTGTGTAATGAATTGCGTGGGGAGATGTGGTGTAATGAGTCGCGTGGGGAGATGCGGTGTCATGAGTCGCGTGGGGAGATGCGGTGTGATGAGTCGCGTGGGGAGATGCGGTGTCATGAGTCGCGTGGGGAGATGCGGTGTAATGAGTCGCGTGGGGAGATGCGGTGTAATGAGTCGCGTGGGGAGATGCGGTGTAATGAGTCGCGTGGGGAGATGCGGTGTAATGAGTCGCGTGGGGAGATGCAGTGTAATGAATCGCGTGGGGAGATGCGGTGTAATGAATCGCGTGGGGAGATGCGGTGTAATGAGTCGCGTGGGGAGATGCAGTGTAATGAGTCGCGTGGGGAGATGCGGTGTCATGAGTCGCGTGGGGGAGATGCGGTGTAATGAGTCGTGTGGGAGATGCGGTGTAATGAATCGCGTGGGGAGATGCGGTGTCATGAGTCGCGTGGGGAGATGCGGTGTCATGAGTCGCATGGGGAGATGCTGTGTCATGAGTCGCGTGGGGAGATGCGGTGTGATGAGTCACGTGGGGAGATGCGGTGTAATGAGTCGCGTGGGGAGATGCGGTGTGATGAGTCGCGTGGGGAGATGCGGTGTAATGAATTGCGTGGGGAGATGCGGTGTAATGAATCGCGTGGGGAGATGCGGTGTTATGAGTCGCGTGAGGAGATGCGGTGTCATGAGTCGCGTGGGGAGATGCGGTGTAATGAATCGCGTGGGGAGATGCGGTGTAATGAGTCACGTGGGGAGATGCGGTGTCATGAATCGCGTGGGGAGATGCGGTGTAATGAATTGCGTGGGGAGATGCGGTGTAATGAGTCGCGTGGGGAGATGCGGTGTAATGAATCGCGTGGGGAGATGCGGTGTAATGAGTCGCGTGGGGAGATGCGGTGTCATGAATCACGTGGGGAGATGCGGTGTAATGAGTCGTGTGGGGAGATGCGGTGTAATGAGTCGCGTGGGGAGATGCGGTGTAGTGAATGGCGTGGGGAGATGCTGTGTAATGAGTCGCGTGAGGAGATGCTGTGTAATGAGTCGCGTGGGGAGATGCGGTGTAATGAATCGCGTGGGGAGATGCGGTGGATCTATTCTTAGCAGTCAAGCACAGGGACACCTGTAATTTTGAAGGCTGCAGTTAGTCTCGTCTTCGTGTTATATGAGAGACAATCAACCTCAACGTTAGATCATGAATCTTTGTGAAATCTACACATGTAGGCTACTTTTTGCATGATAACAGCTCGAACTGCATATATATATACACACGCATGCACGCACGCACGCACGCGCGCATATACACACACATGCACACACGCACGCATACGCATAGGCCTATATATACACGCGCATACAAACACACCCGCACGCAATTAAGCACGCACACACATACACGCACAAACACACACACGCACACACACACACACACACACACACACACTCACACACACACACACACACACACATACACACACACACACACACACACACACACACACGCGCGCGCGCGCGTGCGCCCCAGATCGAGAGAGAAGTTTTAAGACGCGAAAATTTGGGTAAAGGTTCCTTGCTGAGAAAAGAGGTAATGTCGGAGAAATGCCAAAGCCTCAGTCCTGAGATCTACACACCGAAGCTAAAACAGCCGTATGTAGGCCTAAATCTCCCACATGATAAAACTTCTAGTGACTGCATGCAACTCGGATGAAACACCAGTCTGGTAATGTTGATGGAATGTCCAGCAGCCATACATCAATTAACAAGTAGTTTCATAACACTGAATATGTCGAAGGCTTAGATCAAGAACTGGGTTTAATGTCACTTGATGTTCAGAAGGCTCACATGGACAATCTATTTCGTATTACTGTTCCTGCAACCTCACATCAACAATGACAACACGCCACTCCCAAGTATTCCCCAGTACAAATAGTGATCACAAAGATCGCTGGGAGGTGTTGGAATCGCGGGTTTAGTATGGAAACAAACGTTTTGGGCGTAGCCCTTCACCAGTAATGCAGTGTTTCCAACCTGGAGAGAGTTTTTTGAAAGATCACCTACCACCTTTAAAGAAATTCATTGCGACGCTGTTTTCGATGCTGATCCAAATAGAGCTGTGTGAATGTCTATGTGTGTGTGTGTGTGTGTGTGTGTGTGTGTGTGTGTGTGTGTGTGTGTGTGTGTGTGTGTGTGCCTGTCTGTCTGTGTGTCTGTCTGTCTATATGTCTGTGTGTCTGTCCGTCCATGTGTCTGTGCGCCTGTTGTATCTAGTCTAGTCTAGTCTAGTCTAGTCTAGTCGTGACTCGTCTCGTCTCGTCGACAGCGCCTGCTGTAAATCAGGAGTCTGATGGTAGTGCAAACCACAGCGCGGGCATGTGGGGCTGGAAGCTCGATGGTCCGTCTGAAGCACCCTGAAGAAACTATAGCCGGTCACAGATCAATATAAATCATATTCATGTCAAATGTTTCAACCCCCGACAAAATACGAACATAGGTTTGTGACAATTTATGGTAGGACATATTATACCAGTTTGATGGTCCTATCGTCAGGTTTATTATCACCCTGTCTCAGACCTCTAGTCTGGGAAGGTGGACATAAAAACACGGAGCACATGAGCTGGCCAACGATCAGTATGATATAGATAATATTTCAATGTGAGATGTTTCAGTATGTGACTTGGAGTTTTAAAAAATCACATTGTAGTTTCAAGCCCGTGACAATCTGTGTTAGCCTCTATCCCCTCCCCCACCGACCCCGCCCCCCCGTCCACCCCCACCCCCCACCCCAAAAATTGTGTTGGTTGAGGCAACATGCTTCCAAAAAAAAGGGTTTGTTGGTCAACCTGAACCTTCTTTAAGAGGCCACATTTAACATAATTCAAACCTTTTTTCACTGTTGGGGGGGGGGGGGGGGGGGGGAGAGAGAGAAAGTCTTTTATAGTGGAAACCTTGAGTGCTCATTGCACAGGGAAGATGGGACAGCATGCTCTTCGTTGTCTCCCACCCCCACCCCCCACTCCCCTTCCCCTTTTTTATTGCATGGTGGGGAAAAACGTTTAGAGGCTGCAGAAAAACATAGGGTCGGTTTGGTTACAGTAACCGCCCGTTTTTCCCCGTTAGAGCGCATCCCATGGCTCGAGAACACAACAGAATAATGAGATAAGCTCGGTCTTTGTCATACAGCTCTTGTGTGGGAAGTGATTTGTGGGGACACAAAAGCAAAACGACTCGCTAGACTCGCACACAGCAATGATGCCTCCCTCATTAGCTGGATTACTGTGGTCTTTGTGCTTTCAGGGTCTGCTCCAGTAGCAGTCACTCACCCGGCCCAGAGCAGCATCTGTGTGCCACGGGAAAGTATTTTGTAGTTCGAATTATGGAAGACATCGAACCTATGAGGGTATTATGTGTTTCCTCCCAATCCAAAGGAAGGCAGCTTTTGCAGTAGCTTCTTTATCACCTCATTAACTGTCTAGCCTGCGTGCCTAGACTTCAAAGCAACGCACCCATGGTCTTGCTGACAAAGTCCCTTCATCCGACTTCGACCATGAGAACACAGGAGATGTAAGATCAGTATTTGTCTCACAGCTCATGCCTGTATTCACGGATGTCCTCCAAAATCCTATACTTTTATTGATAATGTGTTTTTAAAGTCATACAACCCTCAACCAATCTCAACACCTCAATCTGCTGTTTCATAGCAGAGATGAGGTAGAGAACAACGGAACTC
>JAWQFJ010034794.1:10000-15866 GCA_034096865.1 Theodoxus fluviatilis | reverse complement strand
TCTGTGTGTCTGTCTGTCTGTCTGTGTGTCTGTGCGTCTGTGTGTCTAATTGTCTGTCTGTTTGTCCGTCTGTCTGTTTGTCTGTCTGTCTGTCTGTCTCTCTGTCTGTCTCTGTCTGTGTGTCTGTCTGTCTGTGTGTCTGTGTATCTGTGTGTCTGTGTGTCTGTGTGTCTGTGTGTCTGCCTGTCTCTCTGTGTGTCTGTGTGTCTGTCTCTCTGTGTGTCTGTGTGTCTGTCTCTCTGTGTGTCTGTCTGTCTGTCTCTCTGTGTGTCTGCATGTCTCTCTGTGTGTCTGTGTGTCTGTCTGTGTGTCTGTGTGTCTGTCTGTGTGTTCGTCCGTCCGTCCGTCCGTCCGTCCGCCCGTCCGTCCGTCCGTCCGTCTGTCCGTCTGTCCGTCCGTCCGTCCGTCCGTGTGTCTGTCTGTGTTACTCTCTGTGTGTCTGTGTGTCTGTCTGTCTGTGTGTCTGTCTGTCTGTGTGTCTGTCTGTCTGTCTGTATGTGTGCCTGTCTGTGTGTCTGTCTGTGTGTCTGTGTGTCTCTGTGTCTGTGTGTCTGCCTGTCTCTCTGTCTGTCTGTCTGTCTGTCTGTCGTTCTGTCTGTCTGTCTGTCTGTCTGTCTGTCTGTCTGTGTGTCTGTCTGTCTGTCTGTCTGTCTGTCTGTCTGTCTGTCTGTCTGTCTGTCTGTCTGTCTGTCTGTCTGTCTGTCTGTCTGTCTGTCTGTCTGTCTGTCTGTCTGTGTGTGTGTCTTTCTGTGTGTCTTTCTGTAAGTGTGTGTGTGTCTGTCTATCTGTGTGTCTGTCTGTCTCTCTGCCTGTCCGTCTGTGTGTGTGTGCGCGCGGTCTAGAAAATGTGGATGATTACTGCTCTAGACATCTTTCGGCAGACTTTACGACTCTGAAAGACTTGCCCAAACGTCGACGTGTTTCAGGGAATACCGTATTCCATCATGGGTCCCTCACTGCCAGACCTGCAGTTGCTTTTACACGCTGATATGACCTCCGTAAGCAGTGTCTTCCTCTGCCTGACGGTGGCTGGCGTCCTGGGATGTGTTGGAGCTGTGTTGAGAGGGTCCTGGGTTCCAATCTGGTTCTCACCATGTGCTTGACAGCCACCGCACTGTTTGTGGCGCTGGCACCCTTCTCCTCCCAACTGTACGTGTTCCTGGGGCTGTATATTGGAATTGGATTTCTTGCCCTGACAGGGTGTGCAGGTAATGGCTTACACTTCAACGTTTTTCACTTTAGAGTTTCCGTAATTATAATATCCCAGAGGTAACCTATTGAGATTCGTTTACTTCTGCCAAAGTGACAACGTCCTTGACTAACAGGATTGTAGTTAACTTGTCAGTTAGTCCAAGTGAATGCATTACTACATCCGCTTGTAGTTGTGCAAATGACATAATTTTTTTTCTTTTATGTGAGGCACTTTTGTCTTTTTACGACATGATTTTTTTTTAATCCCATCTTTAAAAAACTGAGCGTCATTGCAACACAAACCGAGTGTAGAATTTGTGACTCCCTTCTCTTGCAGTAAGTATAATAACTTGTGCGCGGCTGTTTGAGAAACCAGGTCCAGCACTGCGCCTTGCGAACTTCTGTCGTTACTCGGCTGGACTTCGGGCCCCCTGCTGGCTTCCCCCTTTGCCAGCCCTTCCCACTGCTTCCGCCACAGTGTGGACAACAGCAGCCAGGGCAGCACGAACACCACAGGCGTCCACCAGGGCGGGGAGTGTGGGGCAGGGATCCACCTGGCCTTCCTGGCCCTGGCCTCCCTGTGTGGTCTGGCGTCCCTGGGAACCGTGGTGGTCTTGGGTGTGGAGGAGAGGGGCCAGGTCTTCCTTAAGAAAGTGAGTACCCTCACTGAGGCAAGGGTCGAGGGTGTCGTGCGGTTTATCTGGTCCTTTTTGTTTCCCATGCAGACGCCAGGTGCAATTTGGTGACATCACATCTGGAGTCTGCAAACGCTCCTTCAAGCATCTGAGTAAATTGACTACCTCTATACCCACAATAACTTGTTGTATGCTTGTTTTGGTACATCTTCTTATGTTCAGTCTTCAGAGTATGTGGTTGTTCACAGCATTTAGCTGAAGTTTTTTTTCTTCTCTATGACGTCCTTTACACTTCCCATTTATTATCAGTACACATATAAATGCAGCTATGTTTGTTTGCGTTCACATGATGCATTTGCCCAGAGTTAAACAGAATCCTAAACTAAGCAGCGACATTTGTATTTACATATACAAACTAAACAGCTCCACTTTTTTAAAAGTACGAATACATTTCTCCGAGAGAGCGTTTTTCTCGTTAGTCACCAAAGTAACAGTTGTAATACTGGCAGGAACCGAGTTTCCCCACTCTCTACTCACGTCTAGAGCGAGGAGCACACCAGCAGACCTGGACAGAAAGGCAGAGAGAGGAAGTACCTTCTGGCGGTGCTCCTGGCCGTCGCCGTCATGTACAACGTATGGACCACATGCTCCGCCCATCTCATCGCCACATGGTTTGCAGTGTTCGGACTGGACTCCTCGCTGGGTTTTGAGTTGCGTACTCTCTCCATACTGAACGGAGCCTTTTATGCTGCTGTTTCTGCGTGTTGTTTGGCCAATATAGGTGTGACACATTTCATTTGTCACAAAAAGATCATAACAGCGAGTCTGATGGGGATGTTGGCGGTTGGAGATGTGCTGGTGGTGCAGGGCGAAAAGAGTAAAAGTGGCCTGATCACAGCATGCATTAGCTTTGGCTTCATGAGTGCTCCACATTATGGCGGATCGTCAGTGTTGGTGAGTGAGGTCACGGAATTTACCACTTCATTGGCCTCACTGTTCCTCGGTTCTCTCATTTTGTCGATGGACAGCTTTTACTGATATGTGTTAATAGAGTTCAAGTGTGCGTTTCCTGTAATATCAGCTGGATGAAAATAACGTTAAGAAATCAATCCACACTTACTCGAGTATGTTGTTAATGTATATACTTTTCTGGTGACGAAGTGAACGTCAGAATTGCCAGAGCCAGCTCCACTTTTGGCAGGTTGTACCCAAATGTCTGGAACAGAAGAGGCATTACCATTCAGACCAAGCTGAAAGTATACAGGGCAGTGGTGCTCCCCACACTGCTATATGCATGTGAAACATGGACTGTCTATCAACGCCATGCTAGAAAACTGAACCACTTTCACACAACAAGCCTCAGGAAGATCCTCGGCATAAAGTGGCAGGACAAAATTCCAGACACAGTGGTACTGACCAAAGCAGGTCTCCCCAGCATCTTCACCCTCCTGATGCAGTCCCAGCTTCGCTGGGCAGGGCACGTAGTCCGAATGCCAGACGAGAGACTGCCAAAGAGACTCTTCTATGGCGAGCTCCAGCATGGCCAGCGGTCCCACGGTGGGCAAAAGAAGCGCTTCAAAGACACCCTGAAAGCCTCACTGAAAGCTTTTGCCATCAACCCAGACACGTGGGAACGAGCTGCAATGGACCGATCCACCTGGCGCTCTTCCATCCACAAAGGTGCCAAGACATGCGAGGCAAACAGGATCACCGCCGCAGAAAAGAAGAGGCAAGCCCGAAAGGCCCGTGCTGTCAACCCTCCTGGAGACGTCCCACTCGTCCCATGTCCCTTCTGTTCCCGAACCTTCCGTGCCAGGATCGGCCTCGTCAGCCATCTGCGCACGCACAGACAGAGCCAGTCCCAGCAACCCCCCGGATGACTAGAGTGGTCCTCGTCGACTCGACGGACGAACAACATTACTTTTCTGGTAAAAAGTGTGTATTCTGTGAATCTTTGAAGACTGTCTACAGTAAAATAAAGCATCGAAATGCATGACTAAAAAACACTACTGTGTTTTTGGTACATGAACATCTAAAATCATGTCGAAGTTAGTATCTGAGACCTGTTGGTTACTTGGACAAGAAAATAATGGCGAGGAATAAACATTCTCTTTTTTGTCTGCAAATGTGCGCTTTGTGCGTTTTTATCGCTTTATATTAAAAACCCAAAAAGTGAACACACGCGCACGCACGCACGTACGCACGCACGCACGCACGCACGCACACACACACACATATTATATATATGAAAACTTCAAGATCGATAAAAGCGTTTTGTTCACAGGAAATCAAAACAACGTGAATTTTCCTTATTGTTTTCAACGCTTGGATAGGCTATGCTTGGCTCAGGTTGAGAATACTCTCGAACGGTATACAGTGCAGATGTTGCTTTTTAGCAATTCAGAGTATGATGACACGGAATAAATTTACATTGGGATCTCTGATTATGCCACCTCACCCACCATCCCTACTTCCCTTCCCCCGAATTTTCCCTGTTTTTTTCTTCCCCGCAGCCTCCATTCCAACAGTGAAATAGTGCAAATGTGATTCATTCGTAACCCAACCTCGCCTACGTGACCCACCTGTGTCATATGTGACCCTACATCACAAAATGAGTGACGAGAACGCATCAAATGCTGTTTTGTATGCATGCTGATAAAGAACCGAAGCATAAGATTTAATTAACTGCGCTGAAATGAGAAGCAATGACCTGTTGAATTAAACCAACAAAATCAATGAGAAGTGATCTACGCCTTGGGAATAGTGCATAGTCAGTACCATAATGATGTCATTTTTTTGTGCATGTGCCACCAAGGAAAATGGTCTCGGAGGCCTTCGCATTATACGTAAAAGTCTCTGTAAGGATGAACCATTCATTTTCTTCACACACACACACACACGCACACACGCACACACACACGCACGCACACACACATGCACGCTCGCACGCACGCACGCACGCACACGCACGCACGCACGCATACGCACGCACGCACGCACACACACACACACACGCACAAGCACACACACACGCACGCACACACACACACACACGCACAAGCACGCACGCACGCACACACACACACACACATTGAAGGGCCGGTGAGGTGTAAGGACTTTGAATGGCCGGAGGTGAATAATGCCTAATTAGAAATACGACGTCACCCTGGTGCGACCTAGCCACGGACACAACCCGCAGAACTATCTGCCCCGCCAAGGCATTTCATGACCGGTTCTCCCACATTGAGTCGGTTCGATGTCTATGGATATTGTCAGATTATTGTATCATCGCAATGTGCGATGTATTTCCTTTAAACTGATACTAAAATTATCATGGTCTGTGCTGTGGTTAATGATGTATGCTTGTTTGAGTATATGTACTAAAAACGCGTATTTTTGTTTTTGGAAAACATATTTTCAGGTGTGCAGATCATACGTGTACTCCGTTAGCAACCAACGTTTACAGAGAACGGGCTTTTTTCAATGGGTTCAAAGACCGATGAAAATGCACCGTACGTGTAAATGAGAGTCTGCCGCACATGGTGGCGTCAAACACTGCATGAGTTGGTTTGTAAGTGAGGCAGACTCAGATCGATAACGAGGCGGGATGTTACGCAGACAGACGCAGTATTCTGAACAAACAATATTTCAGGACCAGGCGTCCTTCGTTACTATGCAGGTAGTGTAAGAGAGTGACGATGCACACTCGAGTGCAGGCATCACAAACATCTTTGATGGCTTCGTTCATTCCACATGCATAGTGTCCGTTTAAAGACACATTCTTACACCGTCAGAAAGCTTGCTCTCTCTCTCTCTCTCTCTCTCTCTCTCTCTCTCTCTCTCTCTCTCTCTCTCTCTCTCTTCTGTTTAATACATCCATGGATTAGTCAAGATCACTGAAAAATTAACTAGTGATCGATTCTGTTGATCAGTTCCCCATTTAGCCTTTCATTGCTATGCAGCCGTCCACCACGCTCTCTCGCCTTCCTGGATTCCATGTTTCATGATTGGTACTGCGACGCACTATGTCCTTTCAGGGA
>JAWQFJ010034794.1:2500-5000 GCA_034096865.1 Theodoxus fluviatilis | reverse complement strand
CACACACACTACAGCACGCACGCAAACAAAGGCAGGCAAACGTACTCACACAAACACATACACACGCGCACACACACACACACATGCACGCGCACACACACACACACACACACACACACACACACGCGCGCGCGCACGCACGTACGTACGCAAAAACAAAACACCCCCAAACCCAATTGAAACCCCTCTGCCTTCCCACTCCCATGGCTTCAGCGAAACCCCACACGCTACCCAGGCCCCGTACCGGCTACCCAGACCCCGTACCCGCTACCCAGACCCCGTACCCGCTACCCAGACCCCGTACCCGCTACCCAGACCCCGTACCCGCTACCTTGACCACCCCACCCGCTACCCAGGCCCCGTACCCGCTACCCAGACCACCCCACCCACTACCCAGGCCCCGTACCCGCAACCCAGACCACCCCTCCCGCTAACTGCCTGCCTGCCTGACTGACCGACTGGTTGACTGACTGACCGACTGGCTGGCTGACTGACTGACTGACTGACTGACTGACCGACTGGCTGGCTGACTGACTGACTGACCGACTGGCTGACTGACTGACTGACTGACTGACTGACTGACTGACGCACTCACTCATTGTCTCATTCTTTCACCGACTGGCTCATTTATAGACTCATTAACTGACTCGTTTGTTGACCCAGTCACTCCTGTTTGACTCACTGACTGGCTCAATCACTCACTTGATTACCGTGTCATTCATTGACTCACTGACTTACTGAATCACTCGCTCATTCACATACACACTCGCGCGCGCGCGCGCGCACGCTCATACACACACACACACACACACACACACACACACACACACACACACACACACATTTACCGTCGCCTCTCTTTACGTTCATCTCCCAGCAAAGAGGCTTTTCAACTAATGGGACATCAGGCATTTGATCGTCACCCACCCACCCTTCTCTACCTCCGTCCTCGTTCTCATCCTTCTCTCCTTCTCCCTCAATGTGTGTACGTGCGTGTGCATTAATTTGGGTTTTCATTGAGGCTACAAAAATGAAATGTATCAAGTTTATCTGGATGAACTGCTGGGAAACAGACCATGTGCCTCCTTATGAGTGGTACCACAGTTGTCATTGAATAAGAAAATGTCAAGGCTTCAGCTGAGAGTGTAAGTGAAGCAAGTTCGCCTCTAATCATTCCAAGGAACTCACCGTGCGTTCTCCTTAGGGGTGATAGAGGTGTTCCGAGTTCAACACGAATGTTTGAGTTTAGAACACTGCCATTACAGAAGAACACAGCTGTAGCATTGATAAACTTGAAGCAGAGAACTATGCACTCTGACCACGCTCACGTTTACCCACAACGTTCGCTGATTACTCCACGAACAGTTCGAGTCATCCTTCTCAATAAAAATCCCTTGCAACTGCGAAGATCAATATTCCTTTGATCACGAGTCTACGATCTTTCATTCTGTTCAACGAAGATCTCACCTCGTCCGATTCACAACAACGCCGACCAGCTCTGGAAGTCTTGGAGGAATACCGCGGCACTACCTGTCGTCACTACCGAACACCCGAGTTGGAATTAAAGCTCAGTCAGGATGGCAGAGCACAGGCAGAGGAACCGCTGTGCACCTGAGATACGTCCTGCAGATTGCCTCCACTGTCTGCAGTCGGCAACAGTGCCACGCCGGATTGGCGGCAAGGTAGCGATTGAGCAGGGCAGGGCGATTAATACAATTACCCCCACGTCCACTCGAGTCAAGTGAGCCAACCTAATCGCCTTACACACGAGAGCTAGAGGCGGAAGTAGTCACAGGCCGATCGACTTCCGCTAGACACGCCACCTGCCCTGAAGCCCCGGATGTAGAGATGACTAGAGTGGGCTTGTCTATGATCGTGATTATGTCAGTCAGATCAAGCTATTGACAAGTCTTCGTAAGTCAAGGATGGAGAACCTCCAACGGATTGTCAAAATTCGACTTTAAATGCCTGAATTTGATGATTCAAACTACGGCCAGCAGTCTTTAACTTCACAGTATATCCCATCAAACGTTTCTTGAAGGAAGGGTTGTAGTTTCTGGGTTCGATGCAACAATCTGCGTGCCTCCTACAGTAATGGAACGTTCAACATGAGAGTTTTTGTGCAAATTGCTGTGCTGGTCATCTTCATTCAGGTGGCCATTACTGCGCTTTCGTGATTTGCAATATTTGTTCGATTATCTCTGCACTTATCCCAGTGTCAAGAAAAATCACAGACAAGTTATCATTGGCTCCTACCCATCCTGTGGCGAACACTTGATGTGCAAAACCTGCTTTCTCTCTCTTACAGTACGACAGGTCTTCCAGTGTTGAGTCGATCGGATGCTTCGGTCTCATGCAGATGCAGCACGATTTTCACCGATGAGGCGTACGGGAGCAGTTCTGAACTTTTACTCCATTGAGAAAGCTAGCTGAACCATCACTATTTATACTTTGTAAGTTTCTGGTTTCAAATCCATCTGTAAATGGTTGTTTTTGCCGT
>JAWQFJ010034792.1:10000-15000 GCA_034096865.1 Theodoxus fluviatilis | reverse complement strand
TGTCTCCCTGTGTTCATCATGTATCATTCTGTCTCCCTGTGTTCATCATGTATCATTCTGTCTCCCTGTGTTCATCATGTATCATTCTGTCTCCCTGTGTTCATCATGTATCATTTTGTCTCCCTGTGTTCATCATGTATCATTCTGTCTCCCTGTGTTCATCATGTATCATTCTGTCTCCCTGTGCTCATCATGTATCATTCTGTCTCCCTGTGTTCATCATGTATCATTCTGTCTCCCTGTGCTCATCATGTATCATTCTGTCTCCCTGTGTTCATCATGTATCATTCTGCCTATCCTGTGCTCTAGTGTGTAAGTCTTGAACCATTTCCCTCCACCCATTTTGTCTCTCCAAAGTGTCATCATCGTTTCTCCTTGCGATTCCCTCTTTTCCATATGTATGTCCTGTTTTCTTTGTCCTTCTATTCTGTCTATCTCTTGTCTCTCTCCATCCTGGCATTCCCCTCCATCTTCCATCTCGCATCTCCATCATGTCTCCATCATGTCTCCATCATGTCTCCATCATGTCTCCATCATGTCTCCTTCATGTCTCCATCATGTCTCCATCATGTCTCCATCATGTCTCCATCATGTCTCAATCATGTCTCCATCATGTCTCCATCATGTCTCCTTCATGTCTCCATCATGTCTCCTTCATGTCTCCATCATGTCTCCACCATGTCTCCACCATGTCTCCATCATGTCCCCATCATGTCTCCATCATGTCTCCATCATGTCTCCATCATGTCTCCATCATGTCTCCATCATGTCTCCATCATGTCTCCATCATGTCTCCATCATGTCTCCATCATGTCTCCATCATGTCTCCATCATGTCTCCTTCATGTCCCCATCATGTCTCCATCATGTCTCCATCATGTCTCCATCATGTCTCCATCATGTCTCCTTCATGTCTCCACCATATCTCCATCATGTCTCCATCATGTCTCCATCATGTCTCCATCATGTCTCCATCATGTCTCCTTCATGTCTCCATCATGTTCGGCCCTCCCTCCATTTCACTTCCGAGTAATCTTTCCGTCTCAATGGCCGCTTGGTGAGCTCGCCTGAGCTGCTGCCACTCGCAGGCACAGGGGGCGGGGATCGAAGCTGCGCCGAGTCGGGAGTTCGTCCTTCAGCAACGTGCTCTACTCACACTGCTACTTCCCACCCAGGAGTGGAACTGTGTACCTGTGAGAGATGAGCCGGAGAGTTATGAAAAACTCTGACGCGTTCACCCGCAGCCAAGTTGCGTGCTTCCCAGGAAGTTGAGATAGTGTGGAATGAAAATAAGAGTGGTCCGATGAGAAGAGAGTAAAAGTGTGCGGTTTGAGCAATTAATCAAAATATGCAAAGTCGTTACATAAAAACAAGCACATTTACAATTACCAATCTGCAGATCTAAGAAGGGTTGACAAAATTTGTGTCGACGAGCTCTGGAGTAACCTGCTTTTTAAGCTCATCTGATCAATTATCAAGTCAATGAGGCATTGAATAGGTCAGTCTGTATGTCGGTCAAACGGCTGACTGATCGATAATTTGATAAAACAATCCACTCATGTGTTACACAGTCTACCCATCTGTCAGTGGGTGTGTCACTACTCCCGCCTCTTCAAGCAGTGGACTTAAAAAAAAAATCTCCAAATCTCCTCTGGGCGGGGGTAAGAATAGACCCACCGCGTCTCCCTGTGGGTTGGGGGTGAGAGTAGACCCACCGCGTCTCCCTATGGCTTGGGGGTGAGAATAGACCCACCACGTCTCCCTGTAGGTTGGGGGTGAGAATAGACCCACCACGTCTCCCTGTGGGTTGGGGGTGAGAATAGACCCACCACGTCTCCCTGTGGCTTGGGGGTGAGAATAGACCCACCACGTCTCTCTGTGGCTTGGGGGTGAGAATAGACCCACCACGTCTCTCTGTGGCTTGGGGGTGAGAATAGACCCACCACGTCTCCCTGTGGCTTGGGGGTGATAATAGACCCACCACGTCTCTCTGTGGGTTGGGGGTGAGAATAGACCCACCACGTCTCCCTGTGGCTTGGGGTGAGAATAGACCCACCATGTCTCCCTGTGGGTTGGGGGTGAGAATAGACCCACCGCGTCTCCCTGTGGCTTGGGGGTGAGAATAGACCCACTACGTCTCCCTGTGGGTTGGGGGTGAGAATAGACCCACCACGTCTCCCTGTGGGTTGGGGGTGAGAATAGACCCACCACGTCTCCCTGTGGCTTGGGGGTGAGAATAGACCCACCACGTCTCCCTGTGGGTTGGGGGTGAGAATAGACCCACCACGTCTCCCTGTGGGTTGGGGGTAAGAGTAGACCCACCACGTCTCCCTGTGGGTTGGGGGTGAGAATAGACCCACCACGTCTCCCTGTGGGTTGGGGGTGAGAATAGACCCACCACGTCTCCCTGTGGGTTGGGGGTAAGAGTAGACCCACCACGTCTCCCTGTGGGTTGGGGGTGAGAATAGACCCACCACGTCTCCCTGTGGGTTGGGGGTGAGAATAGACCCACCGCGTCTCTCTACTCGAGTCGTAACTGGCGAATATCTGTGGAAACCGAGACTTCACTCGCTCTTATTCTACCTAGCTCACGGGACTTTCGTAGTCAGTAACTTGACATAGGGCGCGTTTGTTTGGCCACAAATCTCGCGATTCTCCCTGAATGGCTAGTCGAGGGCGAGTGAGACGCTTCTACAGCTAGAAAAACCGGCCAATCAACTCTCTAGGATGAAAAACATGGCTGCGTCCTGGCGCCAGAGTCGGTGCAGAAGTTGCCGATAGACGAAATAACTGACGATTCAGATATCACATCAGTTTTTCACTTCATAGAACACACCAATTGAGGTAGCTCCGGACCTCCCTCGGCCTCCCGCCATCACGGCGAGGAATGTAGGCAACGCCTAGCCCTCGCGATTGTCTCGAGATTTTGGGCCGAACAAACACGTCCAAAACCTACAAAGGCTGATGGGCCAATACACTTCGTTCATTCATGCTGTATTGCTCATCCCCATGGAAACGGGATGCTGCAGGGCGTGGTTTCACATGCCGGGGGAATGCCTGCCAGCCTGCCCTCCTCCCCGACGCTGCCCCCATGGCAAGTGTCCGGGAGCATGCTGCAAGTAGCCGTGAGCCAGGCTAGCCTGGTGTCCCTGTTGACCGCTCTTCACTCCAACAGGGATCTGGTGTACCAGCTGTCCTCCAGCCACGTCAGTATCCGCCTCTCCTCACCCCTGTCTTCACACACATACACACATACACACATACACACATACACACATACACACACACATACGCACGCACATATAAACACATACACATACACACACATACACACATACACATACACACACATACGCATGCACATACACACACATACACACACATACACACATACACACACACATACGCACGCAAGCACATACGCACGCAAGCACATACGCACGCACGCACACACACACAAACACACTCGCATGCACGCGCAAACACACACACACATGCACGCACTCATGCACAACACACACACACACACACACACACTCATCAGACAGAGAGACAGACAAGGAGGCAGGCAGGCAGGCAGGCAGGCAGGCAGGCAGGCAGGCAGACAGGCAGGCAGGCAGACAGACAGGCAGGCAGGCAGACAGATAGACAAACAGACAGACATTTAGACAGACAGACAGACAGACGCAAAGACAGACCGACAGACATTTAGATATACATTTACACAGACAGACAGACAGACACACACACACACACAGACAGACACACACACACACACACACGCAGACAGACAGACAGACAGACAGACAGACACACACACACAAACAGACAGACAGACAGACACACACACACACACAGACAGACAGACAGACAGTCAGACAAAGAGATAGAGAAAGACAGTCAGACAGACAGACAGACAGACAAACAGACAGACAGACAGACAGACAGACAGACAGACAGACACACAGACAGACAAAGAAAGAGACAAAGAAAGAGACAAAGAGATAGAGAAAGACAGAGAGGCAGACAGACAGAGAGGCAGACAGATTCACAGTGTGTGACATATATGTGACTGTAGTGTGTGGCATACATGTGACTGTAGTGTGTGGCATACATGTGACTGTAGTGTATGACAAACATGCGACTGTAGTGTGTGACAAACATGCGACTGTAGTGTGTGATAAACATGTGACTGTAGTGTGTGATAAACATGTGACTGTAGTGTGTGATAAACATGTGACTGTAGTGTGTGACAAACATGCGACTGTAGTGTGTGATAAACATGTGACTGTAGTGTATGACAAACATGCGACTGTAGTGTGTGACAGATATACTGTACTGTGTGTGATAGACGTGTGACAGCAGTGTGTGACAGACATGTGACTGTAGTGTGTGACAGATATGTGACAGTAATGTGTGAGAGACACGTGACTGTAGTGTGTCAGACATGTGACTGTTGTGTGTGTGATAGACATGTGACAACAATGTGTGACAGACATGTGACTGTAGTGTGTGACATATATGTGACTGTAGTGTGTGACAGACACGTGACTGCAGTGTGTGACAGACACGTGACTGTAGTGTGTGACAGACATGTTACTAGTGTGTGACAGACCCGAGACTGTAGTTGTGACAGACATGTGACTGTAGTGTGTTCTTTCCACACACAGCCTAATGGTGCCATCACGGAGTTCCTCAAGATAGGCAACACGTGGACTAATATTGGTACCCTCTTGCACGGGGTAAGTTTTCTGTGTGTTTGTGTGTATGTGTGCGTGTTTGTGTGTATGTGTGCGTGTTTGTGTATATGTGTGCGTGTTTGTGTGTATGTGTGCGTGTTTGTGTGTATGTGTGCGTGTTTGTGTGTATGTGTGCGTGTTTGTGTATATGTGTGCGTATTTGTGTATATGTGTGCGTATTTGTGTACATGTGTGCGTATTTGTGTGTATGTGTGTGTGTTTGTGTGTATGTGTGCGTGTTTGTGTGTATGTGTGTGTGTGT
>JAWQFJ010034792.1:0-2500 GCA_034096865.1 Theodoxus fluviatilis | reverse complement strand
GTGTGTATATGTGTGTGTCCAGGTGTGTCTGTGTACACGTGTGTGTGTCCAGGTGTGTCTGTGTGTACGTGTGTGTGTCCAGGTGTGTCTGTGTGTACACGTGTGTGTGTCCAGGTGTGTCTGTGTGTACGTGTGTGTGTCCAGGTGTGTCTGTGTGTATATGTGTGTGTCCAGGTGTGTCTGTGTGTACGTGTCTGTCCAGATGTGTCTGTGTGTACGTGTGTTTGTCCAGATGTGTCTGTGTGTACGTGTGTGTCCAGGTGTGTCTGTGTGTACACGTGTGTGTGTCCAGGTGTGTCTGTGTGTACGTGTGTGTGTCCAGGTGTGTCTGTGTGTACGTGTGTATGTCCAGGTGTGTCTGTGTTAACGTGTGTGTGTCCAGGTGTGTCTGTGTGTACACGTGTGTGTGTCCAGATGTGTCTGTGTGTACGTGTGTGTGTCCAGGTGTGTCTGTGTGTACGTGTGTGTCCAGATGTGTGTGTGTGTACGTGTGTGTTCAGATGTGTCTGTGTGTATATGTGTGTGTCCAGATGTGTCTGTGTGTACGTGTGTGTGTGTCCAGGTGTGTATGTGTACGTGTGTTTCCAGATGTGTCTGTGTGTACGTGTGTGTGTCCAGGTGTGTCTGTGTGTATATGTGTGTATCCAGGTGTGTCTGTGTGTACACGTGTGTGTTCAGGTGTGTGTGTGTGTGTACATGTGTGTGTCCAGATGTGTCTGTGTGTACACGTGTGTGTTCAGGTGTGTCTGTGTATACGTGTGTTTCCAGGTGTGTCTGTGTGTACATGTGTTTGTCCAGATGTGTCTGTGTGTACGCGTGTGTGTGTTCAGGTGTGTGTCCAAGTGTGTCTGTGTGTACGTGGGTGTGTCCAGATGTGTGTGTGTGTGTGTGTGTGTACGCGTATATGTCGACATGTGTGTCTATTAAGTACTTGAACATTTTCTGTGCTATGTATTTTCCACGTTTGTTTTACCTTCTAGAGACTGCATATAGACGTCGAAGAATCTTTGTTTCTTTACTTAAACGAATCCAGTTTTTGAAAAGAATTTCAAATGGTGTTTTCTGTCAACAATTATTTTCTCTGAATTTCGAGGTCGTGTGGCGGACTGACTTTGCACAGCACCGGCTGCTTACAAATTTGATGATTGCGTACTTTTTTAACCTCCAGAATGAGGATATCCAGGTGTTGATGAATCTCTTGGTTCAGAATTATCTGATTCCTGACTTCAACCGTGAGTATCTGTTTGTCTTTCTGTCTTAATCTCTATCTGTCTGTCTGTCCGTCCGTCCGCCCGTCCGCCCGCCCGCCCGTCCGTCTGTCCGTCTGTCCGTCTGTCTCTCTCTCTTCCTCTTTCATGCACAAGGGCATGCAAACACACACACACACACACACACACGCACACACACACACACACACACACACACACACACACGCACGCACGCACGCACGCATGCTTAATGGTGTTTCCCCCAACTCTGGACTCCGCGGCTAAGGCTATTTTGACTGACCTCTACGATGACTTGTTGTTTGACTGATCTAGTCACGGACTCAGCTACTTGACTAAGACCAACAAAGTTTTGTTTGTTTACGGTCCCCTGACCGACACTGGAATTTGCTACCGACACTACATACACCATTTCCTTTCACTGCTGGAAAACACTCACACTCATCCACACACACATCTACACACTCACATTACACACACACACATCCACACACTCACATTACACACACACACACACGCACACACACATCCACACACTCACATTACACACACACACACACATCTACACACTCACATTACAAACACACTCATCCACACACACATTACCACACACACACACACACACACACACACACACACATCCACATATTCTCTCTCTCCCTCTCTCCTTCCCTCCCTCCCTCCCTCCTTCCCTCCCTCCCTCCCTCTGTCTCATTCATGGGAATATTTCTCGCCGTACGGATCTTGAATCTTCGCAGATAGAGTGTTTATGGCTAGAAATGAAACCTCCAAAAGAATCTTCAATCCTTATCGGCTATCTCTACAATGTGTGTATCCAGGTGTGTCTGTGTGTACGTGCGTGTGTTACAGGTGGGTCTGGGTGTACATGGGTGGTGTTCAGGTGTGTCTGTGTGTACACGGGTGTGTGTCCAGGTGTGTCTTTGTGTACAGCCATCACAAAGTCTAAGTGTGTGTATCAGGTGTGTCCTGTAGTGTACGTGTGTGTCCAGGTGTGTCTGTGTGTACACGTGTGTGTTCAGGTGTGTCTGTGTGTACGTGTGTGTGTCCAGGTGTGTCTGTGTGTACATGTGTGTGTCCAGGTGTGTCTGTGTGTACACGTGTGTGTTCAGGTGTGTCTGTGTGTACGTGTGTGCGTCCAGGTGTGTCTGTGTGTACGTGTGTGCGTCCAGGTGTGTCTGTGTGTACGCGTGTGTGTCCAGGTGGTATATGTGTGTACTCGTACGTCTCTAGGTGTGTCTGTGTGTACGTGTGTG